>JAODAL010077140.1:0-13373 GCA_025379985.1 Phyllomedusa bahiana | reverse complement strand
TTTTTTAAGGAACCCAAAAAGGGTGCTGTATGTTTACATCTCACAGTCAATAATATGATCCCACAGGTTAAAAACAGACCTAATTAGACCAAAAAAAATAAAAAATCACAAGCTCCAATGACATCATTGACACCAGAGGACTCTAGAATCTAGTGATAGCCATAAAGAAGGAAGTTGTGAAAAAAAAAAGTACAGTGGTGGTGACAGTCCCCCAGCCTGACTACATAAACCAATTCGTGACTTGGTCAAGTACAGTAAGACCAAAGTTTGGACACACCTTCTTTTCCCAAGAGTTTTCTGATTTTAGGGGACTACTTTCAGACCTGGTTAATGTCCTTTTCCTTGTGTTTTTAGCCAAACAAGCTCTTTTGCTTTTTGCCCCTTGCGTGTTTTTAGATTTTTTGGGTAAAGAAACAAAGATGGACATTGAATTGTCATGAAGTGTCATGAAAAAATACAGAAAACTTTGGAATGAGAAGGTGTGGCCAAACTTTTGGTCTGTACTGTATGTCAACAAGGCAAAATGTTGCAGATTGATGTGTCCTGCATCTCACAGACAATAATATGATCCCACAGGTTCAAAACAGACCAAACTAGACCAAAAAGAAAATTCACTAAAATCCAATGACACCAGGTGACTCCAAATGCTGGCCATACAGAGGAGATAGTTGGTGGCCAACAAGTAGGCGATGGGCAGTCACTTTCCGCCACTTCACAGTCAACTAATCCATCGAGCTTGGTCAACATTTTCAACAGAACCAAAAGTGGCCACTAGATATATTCTGTATATTACAAACAATAAATGATCCCATAGGTTAAAAACAGGCTCAGCTATACCAAAATGAAAATTTACCAAGATCCAACCAAAAAAGGAACAGCATCTACTGAGGTTTAATTCCCCCTTTTATTAACCCATATCCAAACGTGTGTTTTAAAACCCTTTCCGGATCTTTATTAGGCTTTTTGGGGGTTTTTCCCGGGTGGACCTGTTACTTTTTCTTGATTATGGTTCGAGTTTATGGTTTTCTGAAAAATAGAAAATTGTGCATCACGGGGGGGGCTGAGAGCGTTTAAAGCAAAAAAGTTGGGGGGTTTATGAAAATTTTTTCATAACGGACCTAATGTCCTCATTGAAGACATTGAGGCTTCATTGTCCATTCCCACACTCAAGATACTGTATGTCCTGCACTCATGATAACGATTGTATCAATGGATGGTACAGTCCACAAGAGCATCCATTTTTCATTGGCCTTCCTTATACTGCCAATAACTTTATTATTCAATCCAGTAGAATATGAAACAACATCTCAGCTTCCCATTGTTCGAAACAGTCTTCACAAAATTTCCCCAGACGTTTGGCTGGTTGACCTTTCTCAATGGACGTGTGCCAAAAGAAGATCTTTTCCCCTCAAAAACCCTTGGGGCACATGATGACAACTTCCCCAGCCTGAATTTGAAATTTCGTAGGTTAATGTAAATTAAACGTACAGATGTAGCAGAGCTCGTTTGACCGTGAATCACGCTTTTATTTTAAATTGCTCCATCTGTAAACAAAGGCCATTGAAAAGATTAGAAAAGAAAAGAAACACTCTGTGCTGTGATTCACGGGGATATCTGTTCTGTTTAGTTCTGCTACATCTGTATATATGAAAGAGCCTTATGCCAAAAAGTGTCTGCACCAAGTATTGTCTCAGCCTCAACACCTTGAAAATGGCGGAGATTAGTGCCCTATTAAACCACATTCGGGAACGAGACAATTCAAAATATTCCCAAAAATTTAGAATTGGCGTGACAGCCCCTAGAATTGGCGCAGACAAAAGTGTAGAGGACTTCGGACGTGCAGCCATTTTTGGCACAAATCCTTTTAGAAATAAGTCAGACATGGCCTGGAATTTTTTTGCTCACATCAGGGCCGTTTATACATGTCCCCCCACCTTTTTCAATGAAAGTTTTGAAACCCAACAGCCGAATGTGCTCTACTTTTGGCACACGTTGGTTATGACCAAAATGTCCAAAATTGATGATTTGCCAAGCATAAGACTAATATCCAACCCTACAGACTTTATGGCCCCCAAATACAGAAATTTTGGGCTGGGCAATAAGAAGGCACAGAGTGGTTTTAATAAAAAGTCCCCGTAATTGTGATTTGTTTGCTATCACAGGGCGCATGCAAGAGGCACGATTCTTGCCAAAATTATTTTGGGATTACCTGAACCAAAGGTCATGGATTGGGGGTGAATTTGGCTTTGACTTGAATTTGAAGCGCAAAACTAACTACAGGTTTTATTTTTGCTTTGAAAAAAAATAAGATGAAATTTGTATCCCCTGTTTAACCCGGACAATCATCATGAGGAACTGTGGGCCCCAAAAAACACCCAAACACCAATGGGACAAAGTCTCAGATTTGGTGTAAATAAGTCACACGACACCGGTGAATTGTTAGATTTTGAAGGATTTTAGATTTGTTTTTTGCTTTTTAATAGTTTTGGAGTCGGGGTATATTGGATTTAAAAGGGCCCCCAGAAAATTATAGGGGCCCCAAAAATTGTGACGAGAAATTAAAAAGCGAAGGTAACAACAATGAAAGTGATAAATAATCCCACCATATATCAGAGAATCCTCTCAATGTTCTAGCCCCTGAGTGGCCCCCTCACCCTTAGGGCTCCATAGCAGCTGCTATTGCTATAGTTAGCCCCATGACTGGAGTGTATTTATAAGTTGTACTATTAAGTTCAGACCACAAAGGATGAAAATACATCAATATAATATTAAAAATAGGTTCTTAAAACTCAAGGGTGTGCAACATCTCTATGTAGAGGATAATAGGGATCCACCCGAGCCCCAATTGTTTTAGAATATCTCTCAGATACTGAATTAAAAGATTACAAAATTTTGGGAGCTTTATTTTCTATGAAACATTTTTAACCCAAAGGTCTTAAAAAAAAAAAAAAAAAAAAAATTGAAACCCCTTTTAGATGGTGCAGATGGTCTACGAGGTGAGAAAGCATCAGACTGAGACCTGACGCTTTTTGGACCTTATCAGCCTCTGTAGCGCCACAAATGTGCTACTTTAGTTTAAGCTGATAAAATTTTATGTTTCATTCGTCAGTCATTCATCTTTCAGTTTTTCTTTTTATTCTCATTTTATAGATAAATATTTATAATTAGAAAACAAATGTAAATAGTAATAATCACCTGAGAAATAACAATAAAGAAATAAACCAGTTACACCCAAACACCATTAACCTACTGGCCATGCACCAAATGTTATCAATACTGCAGCGGTGCTTGAGTTGTCATAGACACCAAAGGATTCAATTATTCCTTTTTCTTTATTACTTATTACTTTTTGCTGTTTAGTTTTGACCTTTATATTAAACATTCTGCACATAATGATACAAAAGTGTAAGTAATGTAATAACGATGTAATTGAAATATAAATGTATCATTGAACAAGTGGAGATTCTATTGGGAATTGACCAATATTTTCATTAGGAGAAATATTTATTAAATCATGAGAAAAGTTGTGTGGAATAAATGATATGAGATATGTATTATATACTGTGTTTTGTATTGTAAGTCATATGATATCAAAGATTTAGGTTGGTTTTAAAGGTATATGTCTATAAAATGATATGAAGATATGAGACAGTGGTTTTTATAAGTAAAAAGTAAGACCAAAAGTTTGGGCACCCTTCCATTCCAGAGTTTTCTGTATTTTATGAACTGGTCTAATGTCCATTCCCTTGTGTCTTTAGCCCAAACAAATTAGGAAAAACCCTGCTAAAAAAGGAACAAGCGAAGAGGTTGTTTGGGCTAAAGAACACAAGGAATGGACTTAGACCAGTGTCATGAAAGTAGTCATGAAAATACAGAAAAATTTGGGAATGAGAAGGGGGGGTCCCAAAATTTTGGTTTTATTTTAAAGTATATTTGTAATGTTTTATTTAAAATTAATGGTTTTAAATGTGTGGAAAATGGTTTTGATATGTATTGTTTAAATCTTGGTGTTGTTGGTTGTATTCATTTTTGGGATAATGGGTAGTGTAAGTATTTTGTATTTTTTTGGATATGTTATTTTTTGTCATAATTTAGCTTAAAAAATTGGTTTGTATTTTGGTTTTTAATTTATTAAACTATTGTTAAATTGTTTAGGTCTTAAAATAAGTGTTATGTATTTGTATAAGCTGATATGGTATAAATGATCTGAGATATGTATTATATAATGGGTATATGCCGTGTATAAGCTCTTTTTGTATAAATGATATAACATGCATTTTGTATAGATATAATATTAGCTTTTATGGTATAAAAATATATTGAATAGTATTTACAGTATAATGGGTATATGTATCATGCTATAGTATCATTTTAAATTTAATTAGAAAAAAATTTGATTTTTAAGACGAGAAATGCATTATATGAGGTGTAAGTGTACGGCTCGCATGGTACAAATGAGTCATGTATTTGTGTATTTGCATAAGCTAATCAGGTATAAATGTTACGTATTGTATAATGTGCAGATGTGTGTATATATATATATATATATATATATAATATAAGCTCATGTGATATAAATGATTTATACTTTTAGCGTTTTTTTTTTTTTTGGGGGGGGGGGGTAAATGTCACTGTGTATTTTCTCAGTCCAAAGGGTGAATGTATTGATCATTTGTATGGACAAGTATCCCTCTGTTTTGGATCAATGTTGAAATGTATATTACATTTAATAAACAGTTTTAGACCATCCCAATGATGATACTTCTTTTTAGTGGAATCCCTGCACTTGTATTGGTCTGAATAAATTTGCTGCATACTTACACTGTCTTGTCAAAGTCTATGGTTAAATCAATTTAGGTAGAGTAGGTTCACATCAGGATCCACATGAAATCTTTGTTCCATTTATATGAATGAGTAACCCGCGCTCTGTGAGTGCGCCACGAGTCCACACGCACTGGCAAATGATTTTGTCAATCCATTCAAACCCAGAAAATAAAACCTGATCCACATTGAGGGCTCTGTCTACAGTTTTTGAGATTCTGGTCCAACCCAATCAAAGCACCCAGATTTTGTCATATTGACTCAAATCTAAGCACGGCACTAGTAGTCCTGGATTTCAACTCATTTTTGGGCACATATTAGATGTATTTCAATGAGGCTCAGCCACGTCTCAGCTGCCTGGTGTGGAATTCATGGCAATTTCACATTAAAAACTGATGTCACATCTCTATTTTCTGTACTGGGGATTTGAAATCTATGGATTTCTCCTTCTAATAAATGGAATGTGGATTTCACTTTCATGTGTCAGATTCTGGCATTTGCACTTACCCTTAGACCAAGTAATCTAAGAATGCTCCAAAATGTATCATATTGGCCGCTGCCGTTATATTATTTTGCTCATCTTTGGAGTTTCCAAGTTTTGTAGACCAACCACTGACTTACTTTGCACAGAATTTTCACTCCAGAATTTTTGCACAATTTCGGTGCAAACTGTCACATTTAAGCCACGTCCATTTTTATAAAACCACACCCACTTTCCAGAAGAGGCAACAAAGGGAGACCTGTTTGATTGGGTTTTTCACCCTTTTCTGGCGTGAAATGCGCCAAAGTGAGCGGCTGCGATGTGTAATGAATGTGTTTGGTGCATTGTTCGTAAGACTTGACACTTTCTAATGCGCCGAACATGAGGGGGTGTTCTGGGGTGCTCTGGGGGCACTCTGGGGGGCGTTCTGGGGGTGCTCTGGAGGAGTTCTGGGGATGTTCTGGAGGAGTTCTGGGGGATCCTGGAGGTGTTCTGGGGGTGTTCTGGGAGTTTTCGGGGAGTGTTTCTGGGGCGGTTCGGGGCGCGTTCTGGGGGTGTTCTGGGAGTGTTCTGGGGAGTGTTCTGGGGGCGTTCTGGGAGTGTTCTGGGAGTGTTCTGGGGGTGTTCTGGGGGGTGTTCTGGGGGTGTTCTGGGGGTGTTCTGGGCGTGTTCTGGGGGCATTCTGGGGTTGTTCTGGGTGTGTTCTGGGGATGTTCTGGGCGTGTCCTGGGGGCGTTCTGGGAGTGTTCTGGGGATGTTCTGGGGGTGTTCTGGGGATTTGTTCTGGGGGGGGTTTCTGGGATTTTTTTTCTGGGCGTGGTCCTGGGGGTGTTCTGGGAATGTTCTGGGGTGTTCTGGGGTGTTCTGGGGAGTTCTGGGGGGTGTCCTGGGGCGTTCTGGGGTGGTTCTGGGGGGCGTTCTGGGAGTGTTCTGGGGGTGTTCTGGAAGTGTTCTGGGGTGTTCTGGGAATGTTCGGGGGGAGTGTTTTTCTGGGGGGGGGTCATGTTCTGGGATTTGTTCTGGGGGCTTTCCCTGGGAGTGTTCTGGGAATTGTTCTGGGGTGTTCTGGGGAGGTTTCTGGGGGTGTTCTGGGGATGTTCTGGGGGGGGTTCCTGGGGGTGTTCTGGGTGTTTTTGGGGGTGTTCGGGGGTCTGGTTTGGGTTCTGGGGAGTTTCCTGGGGGGGTTTTCCTGGGGATGTTCTGGAGTGTTCTGGGGATGTTCTGGGGGCGTTCTGGGGGTGTCCTGGGGACGTTCTGGGGGTGTTCTGGGTGTGTTCTGGGGATGTTCTGGAGGGGTTCTGGGGGTGTTCTGGGGGCGTCACTCCACACTCATAATATTAGACACATATATGAATGTGGTTCGGCAAAACCAGGTGCATTACTGCTCGGACAGGCAGACCTATGTCACTGTGATCTGCGTGAGCCTGAGGAGTCGCAGTGGAGCTGGATTTGCTGTAAGGGGGCAAAAAATGTCCAATATTTCTCACCTTCCACCAGTGCAATAATAAAAAGTGATTTCTGATAATTATCAAACTATAGAAAATGAAATTATTTAAATTTAATAAAAAGTGTTATCATATAAAATGAATATTAAAATCTATAATATCCCAAAAATATAAAAATATCTCCTATAAAATGTATTTAAAATGAATAGAATCTAAAACTAATTTTACATGAAATAAACCCCAAAGATGAAGTTTTTCAGATTTCAATTTTTTTAATTTTTTACCTACATTAATTTTGTGAAATGTATTTTTGCTGCTCCCCACCCTTTAAATTTTACATACAGCAAGAGCCGGCACAGCACAGGTATTGCTGGGACTGTGGCCTCCCAAGCAGGATCAGTCCCATAGTTTCTATCCCCTGACATGCAATTTTAATGACTTGATTTTTAAATTTTCCCCCTATCTATGGCCTTTATACATGTTTGGCGCATTACTAATGTGCAGGGGTGCCAATAGGGCAGTACGGGCAGTAATCAAAAAGAGGCCCACTGATATGTTAAAAAATAGGAACTAGTAATGGGTGGGGGCCCAATTTGATTTTGATGTATGGGCCCTTGAAATGGTTAATAGATGACTGATGGCAGCCCTACTTATCATAAGTTCCATAATGCGCCAAACACACAGACGAGGGGCGGGGACTTTAGACGCTATTTATAATCGCACAAAAACCACTTTCATACAGTCAGGCGCATTATACACTGAAAAATAGGTGCAAACAGAGCCGTTTTTACAGGATTATGGGCCCCTGGGCATAGCACTGCAGTGGGCCCTGCCCAAATACATGAAAAATCCACTGGGTAAAGTCCGGCCTCCTCCCCCCCCCCCCCCCAAAAAAAAAACCAAAAAATTTATCACACCACTTTTTCCCTGAACCCCACCCGCCACAAGACTATGTGGCAGGGAGCCTTTGGCTCCCTTTCTTCTCCAGGGTTTTTTTACATTTTTGAAATTCCCTAAAAACCATACCCCAAAAATGAAAGAACCTGCTTAGGCAAAAACTCACTTTTTTGCCCATAGGGTTACTATGGGCAAAAATTTGAGTTTTAGACCTAAATTTTTTTTCATACATGTGGCCCAAAAACGTAAAATAAGCAAATGAAACCCAAAGGACCCAGGGTATGTTTTTTTGTATTCCTGTGACAAAATTTAAACCACTTGGGGCCACAATATTTTGTGGACCCCCCCGGGACAACTCCTAGGGGCGCCCAAGGGAAAAAGGGAGGCCCTGGGTGCAAATATGCACTTTCGATGCACCGGGTTTCCATACATGCCTTCCCCAAAGATCTAAGAAAAATTTAAAAGGGGGTTTTTTGACATAAAGGGGGGGTTTTCCTTACCTCTTTTTCTGTTTCAGGAGAAAGATAAACAAAGCATCCCTCGGAAGGGGCTGCGGGGGTGAGGGGGAAAGGGGGTGGGGCAGAGAGAAAATAAAGGGAAGGGGAGATCTGCAATGTTTACAATTTTAACCAACTAATTAAAATTACAACCAGGGATTTCTCTATAACAGACACCCCTCAACATTGCACTTTTCCCCCCCCCAGCCCCTTGCAACCCCTTTCCCATTTTTCCCTTTCATCAATAAGAATGAAAAAACCCCACAAAAACGGGGCCCCCAAAACAGCCCCGGGGTCATGCCCTAATATAAATTTCAGGAAACTAAGGGGGGACTGACAATGCTGCACCCTCTCACAGGCTTAAATTTTTTTGTTATCACATATATTTAAAAAAATGTTTAAAAATCCCTTTTTTGGGAGGACCCCCCCACGCAAAAATTAAATGTATCGTCCCCAAAAACCCGCTACAGTTCACAACACATTTGTGGTGCAATCACTACAGTAAATGTGCCCCAATTATTTCCACTGACTTGACTACTTTATAACGAATTGTTAAAACGCAAAATTTTCAAAAAGGTTTTGGCAATCGCCCCCCCAAAATTTTGGGGGACGGGGCGGCGCAGACGAAAAGGGCTCCAAAAACCCCGGGCCCGGGCCGCACCTGTTTTCCGAGTAAACTTTTTCCCTCCAACGCATAAAGCTCCAGTCCCCGAACACCGGGCTCCGACTTGATTTGTTCTATTTGTATAAAACAATATGACAGGACACAACAAGGAAGGGATGATGGCATTTGAATGAGACGTGAATGTCACTAGGAAAATCACTTCTTGGAATAAGCTCAAAGCTAAAATTCATGTTGAAAACCCCTGTAAAAGCGAAAGGGGGAAATGCGAGCGCCCGCCCCCCGGCTTTAGACGCGCCAAAAAAAATCTAATAGTTTTCAAAAAAAATCCTTCACTTTCCCTCCGGGGACGGCTCGGCCGCTTCTGTACTAATAGGTCCTGATAAAAACCTGGTTAGGGTTTCATAACCGAAAAGCAGAGGAGGGGGGAAAACCCGCCCGGAAAATTTAAAAGTGACGACTTTTAATAAAAAAACCAATTTGGAAAGAAAAATAAAAATTTCTTTCCCCGGGCCCCCCCCAGATGATTGGGAAAGCCCAACGCTTAACCCCCAAAATGGGAAGTGAAAATTTTTAACTAATGCAAACCTTCCACAAATTTCTAATAGATGTGAATATTTTTCACATTTACATGATTATTTGCTGTCATAAATGGACAATCTTGTAGCACAGAGGTACTAACATTGACAACTAGCCTGTCCAGGGAGAAGTGGAGACAATTTTGCATCCGTATTCAAGCTCTGTAGTAAAACCAAAGGACTCCAACGAAAACATTTAAATTTCTAGTTCTTGGGGCCCCCTGAGAAGAGGGTACAATCTGGCCCCCTAAAAAGCTTGTGAGCTAAACCCACCGGGGCTCCAAAATGATACATTGTACTAGCTAGTCCTACCCCGCTGAGAAGAGGATCAATTGGCACCTAGACAATGCTCTGTGAGCTAAACAACTGGGACTCCAGACTGATACATTGTATATAGCTAGTTCTGTGCCCAGCTGAGAAAAGGATACAATTGTGCCCACTCTAGATAATGCTCTGTGAGCTAAACCACCGGGACTCCAAACTGATACATTGTACATAGCTAGTCCGGTGCACAGCTGAGAAGAGGATACAATTGTGGCCACTCTAGACAATGCTCTGTGAGCTAAACAACTGGGACTCCAAACTGATACATTGTATATAGCTAGTCCTGTCCCACTAAAAGAGGATACAAAAGTGGCCCTCAAAAAATGTTGTGAGTAAACAACTGGGGGCTCCCCAAAATGATACATTAATACAGTCCGGGCCAGCTAAAAGGATCAATTTTGGGCCACTTAGATAATGCTTTGAGCTAAAAAGGACCAACCGAAAATCCAGACTGTCATTTATATAACATTTCTGCCCACTGAAAGAGGATACAATTGTGGCACCTAGCAATGTCTGTGACAAAAAAACTGGGACTTTTCAGACTGATACATTTTACAACTAGTTCCTGTGGGCCCCAATAAAAAAAGATACAATTGTGGTAACTCAGACAATGCTCGTGACTTAGAGCCGATATAATGTACATAGCTAGTCCGTGCCCACTGGAAGAAATACAATTGTAGCCACTGTAGAAGCTCTGTGACTAAAGAGCCTGGGTATATTGACAGGCTAGCCCTTGCTCTCAAAGGGGGAAATGAAAAATGATTTCCAATGTAGCGAGTTTTGTGATTTTAAAAAACCTAAACTTTTTGTCATAGCGGTCCCCGAAAAATTTTACATAGCTAGCGGGGGTCCAATGATAAAATATACACATGATTCGTCAAAACAATACCTGGGCTAAACGGGGCCTTTCCCGCCTTATATATTGAAAAAGCTTTCCGCTCTCCCCCTCGAAGTGGGGTTAAAACTTTCCAGTGAAATAATCTGTCAGCAAACAGCCGGGACTCCCATTGATAAATCAACAGGGGAATTCCTTTCCCTGACAGTTAGAAGCGGATGTTTTTGAAACCACCCAAAAACAATGCTCATGAGAAAAATTTCCGGGACTAGCTTGAAAATTGTGATACCTTAATCCTGCTCTTATCCAAGGGTTTGTTAAAAAGTTTTTACAGTCAGAAAATACCCCCTGGAGCTAAGCAGCCTGGTTCCAGATCAAATTTTACATGATTTTCTTGCTCTCAACTGGAAATGGATATTTTGTATCCATGTAGGCAATTTTCTGTGAGATAATCAGTCTGGACTTAGATGGAAGCATTGAAACATAAACTAGAATTTGTGCTGCGTAATCTGAGGATTTTTTTAAAATTTTAAAAAAAAGTCGGAAAAACCCTTCTGTGAGCTGAACATCCGGACTTCAAGAAAGTGAATGTGTTGAATCCGGGTCTAGCCCCCCCGCTCGTGAGATAAACACATCATGAGCAGCTCACAAAATCCCGCCATTTTGCTACAAAAGTTTTTAGTCCCGGGGTCCCGGCAGTTTTTGTTATCGAATAGATTGGAGACAACTGTACCCCCTTCTCACTAAAAAAGGACGATTATTTACAAATTAAAAGAGTGTTTTTCATTCATGCAGCAAAACTAATTGAGACATTAAAATACAAAACACTTTTACTGGCTGGTTTTTTTCAAAATTGTTGGAGCAGATTACACCAAATGTATTTTAAAACCCCTTTTAATTTAAAATTTTTGGCGCAGGGTTTTGTTCTTTTAAAATTCAAAACTTATATAAACAGAGATTTTTCATTCAAATTTACAAAGTCAATATATTTGATTTTTAAATTTTTTAAAAAAAAAAACTGACTCTTTGAAATCATCGAAAACTTGGAACCCGTCTCATTAAAGACCCCAAACCCCCTTTTGCTAACACTTTTTTTAAAAAATGTTGTAAATGCTTTGCAAAAATCATTCACAAAAGGGTTATGGGGAAAAGGGCTGAGAAACTCAATCCCTTATGGATGTAACAAATCCTCAATTCGCTTTTGATCCACTGGGTCTTGAAAAGCAAAAAGGAATTTAACCAAACCCCCGTATCTTTCCCCAAAGCTGTTTGCTTTCTCAAGAAACCCCTGGGGTTTTAAAAAGGAATTTAGGTTTGGGTTTCATCCAAAGAGGGCGCTTGAGCTTCTCGCTCCTTTCCCCCTAATGCCTTTGATATCAATTTTAGTAGGGAGCAAAAAGGCAATTCAAACTCTACACACCCTTTGCTCTCCTCGCCTCAAGGGGAAGAATTCCCCTTTCTGCATAAATCATGTGTCACCGTGATCGAAACATTGTAGGGCACAGGTTTCCCCTTTTTTTTTCCGTTAAACACCCTTAATCTTTATTTCATAAAATGTATCAGTTTTTTTTTTTTTTGCATTTGAATCTATTGCATTCTCCCAAAACACACTTTACATCTTAATGGGGGGCTGTAGCTGGTTTATCCTGACCTCCTGATGCATGATTTTAATTCTACAGTTCAGACTTCACGGGGGAGCAAAGGGAGGCAACAGAATCAATGAAGGGTTTTCTAAAACTATTCTCCCCAAAATCATCTTCAATTTCAAAAAAACTTCCAATTTTAATTAATTTGGGGTTTGGGAAATTCTGCCCGGGGCCCAAAAAGTTTTTGGGGTTTCACTGACCCCTTTGATGTTGGACAAAATTTTACTTTGCCTTGGGGAACAAAAATTTCTCAGGCTTCCTCAAAGTTTCCACAAATCCAATTGCCCCCTTACGGGGTTGGAGGTGCCCGGGTGAAAGGGCAATGGAAACCGATGAGCTTTGGCGGGGGCCTTCGATTTTGGGGTGATTGGGAGCCCGGGAGGAGCGGGGGACCTCCCCCGGGGCTTTCTCGGGAGAAAGGGGCTGAAACTTTCTGCACGGGGCCGCAGGGAGCCGGCCAAACCCCGGCCCGGGGAGCTCCCCAGCTGAAAGGGGTTTTCAAATGCCAATGAGGAGGATTGATTTCCATAGAGGGGGAGAAAAAATTTGTCTTAGGTTTTTTAAACTTTAAAACCCAAGCCCTCACAAGGTGTTTAAGATGTGTTTACCAAAGGATTGCACCCCCAGCCATTATGAAGTGGTGGGAATGCTACATTAAGCTTAAACAATGAAGACTTTTTACAAAAAATTTTGTACAAAAAAGGGGGTTTTGGGTCTCACTACGGGGGATCGCTCCCTTTTTAAATTTTTAAAGATTTTTGAAAAAACAAGTCACTTTGAAATTTAATGTGTCCATTCCCAGTTCCACCTATTCCAGATACCCCTCATTTTTTGGCCTGTAAAAAGCTCCTCAGGTCACTATAGCTACAGACCCGGGGTTTTGATCCCCCCCTTTCCTTTGATAGGCTCCCAGCACTGTTTTGGGCTATAGTTTCCCCAGAGGTTTGATCTTCCTGATGGGGGGGCGGGCCAGCACGGGTTTTGCTATACTACAAAATTTGGTTTAAATTTTTCCCCTGATGGGCGGGCCAGGCACGGGGGTTTGCTATACACAGACCTTTTCGATTCTTCCTGTTAACTCCCAAGGGGGCTGTTTTTACTATGGGCTCCCAGACCAAAATTCAATCCTGCTAAAGGGGCCCTGCCAGCACGGGGTTTTTCAAATAGCTACAAGACCGTTCGATTCTCTTCTGAAAGGCGGGCCGCCCGGGGTTTTGCTATAGCTAA
>JAODAL010077139.1:0-13373 GCA_025379985.1 Phyllomedusa bahiana | reverse complement strand
TTTCTTTGGTATTTTTATATTATTTCTAAAGAAAAGATAAAAAAAAAGAATATGTAAATTAAATATTATAACTAAATACACTTCAGAATAAAACCGTCCTCATTGTAATAAGAGAGCCTGTCAGTATTTCATGCTGACCATGGTTAGGGCAACAGAAATCTGCTGACAACTTCCCTTTAATAATACGCAAAACTTTTCAGTTTATTCAGACACCTGGAGAGAACATATATCATTTTAGACAGTACGATAAAGCATTTTTTTGTTCTTTTACCCATGCTCACTCTGGTCATTTTCATATATTTATATTTGTCTATGACAAGCTCTCAGACTATGGTGATTGCTTCAAAGTCATCTGTTCCTTTTTCATGACAGCTGTCTAACAAAATGTGCATTAACAAGCTGAAAGATCCCCCGGCTTCGGGCTGTTGAGTAATTATATATTAAGGTCATGTAACAGGTATGTATACACCAAAAGTGGCTACAATTTGTAGTGTTAACTAAAAAAAAGGTGAGTAAATCTGACAGTTCCGATTTGATCAAACTCTGTTTAAAGGGTAATAACAGAATATAAGGAATACAAGGAAGTAAAAGGCCATTAGAACCAGGATCAGAAGTTGGTTTTCAATTAAAATTCTTGATAAATAAGTTAAACATGTGTTACATATAGTGGCCATCTTGAAAATAATTCTGATTTTGGGGATGGGGGTTAGAACACTATGATGAGTTTTGACTCTTAAGGGAATATGGCATCAAAAAATTACCTATCATTTAACTCATGTTTTTATGTTAAACACATTTTTTTGTATTGGCTTGTTTTTTTATTTTTTTTATATAATTTTATATTACCACATGTAATATTTTTAAAAATACTGAAATCCTGCAGTTTTACCGTTGTTCACTAAGCCTAAAAATAGTCCAACAGTCCCTGTTCTGTGGAGAAAAATTTTCCCAGATGGTTCCTCATTATAAAAGCGGGGCAGGATTACAATAAAAAGGTAAACCAATATGTTTTTCATAAGCGGATCCCCCTTTCACAACGGGAAAAATATCCGGCTCATCCCCCAAAACCTTTTCCTGATGTTCTTAAAAAGATCCAGGGGCATTTTCTAGAAAACTTTCTATAGAAGTAAATTGGGTTGTCTGCCCATTTTTTTCCCTATGTCCTTGTAGTTCTGGGTTTCCCCCCTTTTGGGCAAAATTGAAATTCCCCCCCAAAGGGGCCCGGTTATTTTTTCTTAGAGGGGTTTCCCCCATTGGGAATTTTTTGGGGGATTTGGTTGTCCCTTTTTAAAATTTGCCAGGGGGGTTTGGGTTTTAACCAAAGGGGGGTTTTATTTTAGGGGTTTTGGGCCCTATTGTCTTGGTTTTGGGGGGGCCCTTAAATGAAGGGGCTTTTTCCAACTTTAATTGGGGGATTCTTTTAAAAACCTTTTTTAACCCCAAAAGCTAAACTTCCCCTTTAGGATTTCTGGAAAAAAATTTCCAAAACCCCAAAATTTATTTTTTTTGGTTGTTTTTGTGGTCTGTCTTTGATTGGGTCAAAAATTTAATCCTCAAATGGAAGAAAACCCCGAGGTGTTTAAGGAAACAGTTTTTTCTGGATTTCCCCTTTTAAAAATTGCTTGTTTTTTACTGCCGGCCCAGTTTTGCCCTTTGTTTGGGCCCTTTTTTTTTAAATTTTTACTTGTGCACTTTTTGGGGTTTTTAATTTTTGATATTTTTTCCTTTTCCCGGGTGTTTTTTGGGGGGGAGATTGTTTTGCGGTTTGGGTTTTGGGGGGGTTTTTGGAAATTTTTAAGAATTTTTTTTATTTTTAAAATTAAAATTGGGGGGTTTTTTGGGGAAATTTTGGGCCATTTTGTTTTTTTGGTTAAGCTTTTTAAATTCCAAAAGGGTTTTAATTTTTTTAATGGGTTTTTTTTTGGGGGGGAAAAAATGGGGGGGGTTTTTTTTTAAGTTTTTTGGGGGTTAGTGTGAGCGATTGTGTCAACTTTGTTTTTGGGAAATCGATTGTCGTTATGGGCAATTAATTCCGATATCCGGGGTTACCCGGGGTAATGGGATCGTAAAATGACCATTAATGTCTATGGGGGGGTTTAAAAAACGCTTCTTTCTTACAAAAAGGGGAGGAAAAGTGGAATTAAATCCACAACAGAAAAACTGGTTTCGTGCTCTTTTTAAAGGAAAGGGACAATTGGGCAAAAAAAAAAAAGTCACGACTTTTCACTACCCGGTTCCTTTTCCCCAACAACAGGGGCCCCTTTAAAAAACCTGCGGGCCCCCACAGTTTTAAAAGTGCCAGAAGGCGTTTTATTTGAAACTTTATTTTAGTTAAAACCTGGACATTTCCCCTTTCCCGGGTCTGCACCACGCAGGAACCCACGGGTTTTTGTGGCGGAAGGTTTTTTTTGAACCCCCATTTTATTTTGAATTCCCAAATTTACAAAAAATGCCCGGGAAACCGCGCGGGCCCCTTTTAAAACCTGTCCGACCCACTTTTTAAAAAGTGTGGAAAAAGGGGGGAGTTGAAAATTTGTTTTTTGGATTAATTTGGATTAACTTTGGCGGCATTTTCGCCCCAATGACAACATTTGAAAATTTAAAACATAAGTTTTCTTTTTGGGGCGCGCTCACCAGCCCCCTGTGAGCTTCCCCTTAAAGTATTTTGCCCCACTGGGGTAAAAGGAAAGTGGGGGTTTCTGGATTGGGGGCCCTTTTTGCTGGCCATTTAAAAAAACGGAACCCCCCCAATTTTCTCCCCTTTCTCTACGCACTAGTAAGAATTTGCTGGCTGCAGCCCCCCCTGCCTGGGGGGCCCCTTTCTATTTTCTGGGCCCGGCTTTTTGTTGCCCCGGGGCCCCTTTTGATCCCTACGGGAGAGGCCCCAAAAAATTTGACCCCAAAACAAAAAGCAACCCATAATAAAAGAGTACCTGTCCAAACCCCAGAGTCCCCTCCATCAAGACCCCCCCGGCTGAGAGGCCTCCATAAAAAACCCCAGCCAGGGGAGTTCCCCCCATAAAAGGTGTCCGGCTGAAGCGCCCCCATTCATAACACCAGCCAGAGGAGTTTCCTCCATAAAAGTTTTCCAAGGTGGAGCGCCTCTTTTCTTTTAACCCCGCCAGAGAGTGCCTCCATCAAGTGTCCCGGCGGGGACAGTACCTCCATTCATAAAACCGCAGGAGTGCCTCCCTCATAACCCCCAGGTCAGGGAGTGCCCCCATCAATTTCCCAAAGGGAAGTCCCTCCATAATTTTTTTCCCGGGGCGGGCCCGTCCCCTCCATCAAGTGCCCCGGGCTGAGGCGCCTGAATTCATAACACCACCCCAGAGGTTCCTCCATAAGGGGTCCAGGCTGAGAGCGCCTCCTTTCTTAACCCCCAAGCCAGGGGAGTCCCTAAATAAGGGTCCCGGCAGACAAAACCCCCATTCTTTAACACCAGCCAGGGAGTGCCTTTTTTCAAAGTGTCCCAGGTGGGGGGGCCCCTCACCCAAGTGCCCCCAAGGCGGGACAGTGACTAAAACAAGTGCCCCAGGCTGAAAAGCCCCCTCCATTCTAACACCAGCCAGGAGTTCCTCCACAAGTGTTCCCGGGCTGGAGCGCCACATTCATAACCCCAAAACCCAGAGAGTCCCTCCATAAAAGGGTCCCAGGCTGGGGAAGTGCCCCCCTTTCAAAGTGCCCCGGCAGACAGTCCCTTCATTCATTAACCCCCGGGGCCAGAGGGTGCCCCCACTCAAAAACACAGCCCAGAGAGGGGGGGCCCCCTTTCAAAGGGTCCAGGCTGAAAGTGCCTCCATAAAGGCCCCAGGCTGAGGGGTGCCCCCTTCAAGGGCCCCAGGCAGAAAGTGCCCCATCAAGTGTCCCGGGGCGGGAAAAAGTCCCCTCCAACAAAGTGTCCCAGGCGGGGACAGTGCCTCCACTTAATCACCGCCAGAGGGCCCCCCACTCATCCCCCAAGCCGAGAGTGCCTCCACTCATAAAAACCAGCAGAGAGTTGCCCCCGTAAAACCAAACCAGCCAGAGAGTGCCTCGGTAAAACTATCCCCAAGCCAGGGGGAAGGTCCCCTCGGTAAACCCTACCCCAAAGCCAGAGAGTCCCCTCCTTTAAAAACTTTCCCCCCGGGAGAGTGCCCCGTCGACTGTCCCAGCCAGGGCGCCTCTGTGGGGAACTGCCCCTCCCAGGGGGAGCGCCCCCCAAACCCGGACTGCCCCAAACCCAGAGGGGCCCTTTCCATCGTCTGTCCCACCCAGAGAGCGCTCCATCGTCTGTCCCGCCAGAGAGCGCCCACCACTTTTGTCCCAGCCAGGGGAGCGCCCATCGATTTGTCCCGCCAGAGAGTGCCTCCATGACTGTCAAGCCAGAGAGTGCCCCCCATTGGGGTCCCACCAGGAGCGCACGCCACCCACCTGTCCCAACCAGAGAGCCCCCGCCTTTAACCCTGTCCGCCAAAAGGAGCGCCCCTTTCCACCCCTGCCCCAAACAGAGGGGAACCGCCTTTCAACTGCCCCAAACCAGAGGGGCCCCGCCTTCCCCTTTTTCCCAGCCTGTGATTTACATTATTTTTTTCCTTTTCCCTCATTATGCTTTTCCCCCACTTTTCTTCTCCCCCTTACTGCTTACCCCCAAAAATCCTTCGCGGGACAATGAACTTTACTTTCCCCCCCTGAATTCTCCCCTCACCCCTGTGCTGCTGCCCAAACCCCTCTTCCTCCTTTTAACCCCCTTTCCGTACCAAAACTAACCCTCCCCAAATAAAAGTCTATCCTACCCCAAAACCTGCTCCCCCTTTCCTACTGCCCCTTTCGGGCCCTTTGGGGGACTTACCCCCCAATCCGGGGCCCCCCCCAAGCACTTTCCCCGCCATAGTCTCGGGCCCCTCAAAACAAAATTCACCACTACAAATTCCGCCAATCCCCTCAACCTGATACAAATCCCTCGGGCCCCCCTTAACCCCCCCTTTTTTCCCTCTCCCTGGTGCTTTGGAATCACGATCTGTATGTAAAAAAACCTCTCATAAACTTTGGGACTTGTTAAATCTCACGAAACTTAATTCCCCTTGGTCGGACTGAAACCTGGCTGCCCCCTCCGACATCTTTTCCCTCCCGCAATCTTTTTTTGGGCCTTTAAATTTAAACCCAAACCCTCCCCCTGGTAAAAAGCGGGTTGGAGGGTGTCGGCCTCCTCCTGCCCTGAACCTGCCCCTTTGCCCCGCTCCCCCCTCTCCCTTCCCTCACCTCTTTTTTGAGGTGCCTCTGTCCGTTTACGCCCCCCCCAACCCCCCTTTTTGGCTTTTTTGTTTTCCGCCCCGCCGGCCCTCCCACTCCCTTTCTTGCCCCCTTTGTTTCCCTGGTTCCCTCCATTTTCCCTTTTCCCAAACGCCCATCCCCACGATATCTGGGAGATTAACCATCCCTTTCGACCCCCCCATCTGTTCCCCAAAAAAATTCTTTACTTTGCTCCCCCTTTTGGGCCTTTCCCCCAGGGGAAATCGGGGAGCATTTCACAAAGATGGTCACACACTAGCCCCAAATCTTCACCCCCCTTTTCCCCCCTTTCTGACCTCTAAAACTCCCCCAAACCCCATATTGCCCCAAAAAAATGCTTTCTTCCCAACCACCCCACCCCCCTGCTCCTCCTGTCTCTTTATCCGGGTCCCAAGGCCACGCAGGAAACTTAAAACCTTTAAACCCTTTTCTCATCTCTCTAAATCTCTTGGGAAAATTTTCCGCTTTTTCTCCTCTTTTTAAAAGGGGCCCCAAAATTTGCCCCCAACTTTCTAAAACCCACACAATCATCACCGCCCTTGACTGGTCGCTCCTTCCCCCAAAAACAGAACCCAAAAAAAATTAAACGAAAACCCTGGCAAAACAGCCCTCCACCAAACAAATGAGGGTGTTTCCGGGCTGGAAGCGAGCTGGAGGAAAATTTTCCTTCAGGGGGATTTTTAAAATTTTTTTCCAAAAATCATGCTTAATTTTAAAAATTGGGGGCCAAATCATAGAAACGGGGAAAATTAAAAAAACCCCCTTTTTAAAATTTTTTTTAAAAAAACCCCCCAGCAAAATAAAATTAAATTTTTGTCCACCTTCCCCCCCTTCCATCCTTTCGCAAAATTTGATTTTAGGATAAACCAAATCAAAAAAAAGGTTTTCGGGGCCCCTGCCCCCCTTTTTCCCCCCTTTTACCCTTTGGAATAAGGTCTTATTCCAAAACGGGGTTAAGGTTTTTTAGGAAAACTTTCCTTTTTGGGGCCTAACCAATCCCTTTGTTTGAGCTGTACCACACCGACTCGGGTTTCCTTTTAACCCCTAAATCCCCTATTTTTTAAACCTATCAAAAACCTTTTGGCTTTCTTCCCTTCCCCTTTAAAAACCGTAATCACCCCAAATTCCTAAAAAAAAAAACCCTTAAACCCCTTTTTCTTATCCAAACTATGCCCCATCTCACCCCCCCCTTTTTGGGTTTAAAAAACCTCTCGAGCAGAAAGTCTTCTTCAGTTTGCCCATCCCCCCTCCCCTCCAACTTTTTTTCTTGCCCCAAATAAAATCTGGTTTCCGCCCAACATCTTACTAAAAACCCCCCCCTAACCAAAGTCATTTAATGCCCTTTATTTAAACTGCAAAAGGCTCAGGCCATTTTACTCTGTGCCCCTTTCCTTTTTGACCGGTCCTCCCCTTTTGGACACTTTTTCGACCTTTTCCCCCCCTGCTCCCATAACCCTCTCCTCCTGGTTTAAAAGGGGATTTGGGTTTTTTCCGGGAAATCCCCTCGTCCTCTTGATCGGCATTCAGCGTTCTAATTTCGCTCCCCCTCCTCCCCCGGCCAACCCTTCGTTGGTCCCCCCCAAGGGTCATTTTTTTGGGGCCCATTTATTTCTTTCCTTTTTTCCCCCCCTTTGGGCCCTGGGTTTCGGCCCCACCCTAAAATGGCTTTTTTTACCAAAAATATGCTGTGATCCCCAAACCTCTAAATCTCCGGCCCAGAGGGTCACTTCCTAATCTCCGGGTTTCCTTTGACTGTCTGTCCTGTTTCCCCCTTCCTCTCACCGTTTCCTAAAATTTTAAATGTAGAAAAAAACAAAAATCACATCTTTCCCCCACCCAAACTCTACCCCCGCCCTGATTCTCTTTTACAGTCAATGGCTCCACACTCTCCCCGGTCCCAAAAATTCCGTTTCCCTTTGGGGGTAACCCTTTAAAACTCTGGCTATCTTTAAAACCCACCACCCAAAACCCCTCCCTCTCCCTTCCCGCCTCCACCTGAAAAAAACATCCTCGCATCCCCCGTTCCTCAATTTGGGGACACAAAAAAATTTGCTGGCCCAATCCCCTTGGGTCTTCTCCCCCCTGGGGACTACTGAAAAATTTCCTTCCCCGGGGGCCACCAATTTTCTAGAAACCCTTGTTTCCCCCCCCAATCTTTTCCTTAACTCTCCCTCCCGTCTTACCCCACCTTTCCCCTCGTTACTCCTTCCCTCTCCCCTGCCGACCCCTTTTCCTGGCTCCCCAAACGCCAAAACGTTTTAAATTTCAAACCTACAACCCCTTTAAACCTAAAAGGCTCCCCAAACGAACTCTCCACCCCTTCCCATCTCTGCCCTTTTTTCCCAAAATTATTCCCCTAAAGCAATCCCCGCCCTCTCAGGCCCTTTCTCCTCTGCTCCCCCTTTTTAAAGCCCCTCAACAACCTTTTTCCCCAAAGATTCTCCCGTGCTTCCCCACTCAAAAACTATCCCCAAACACTCAGCTTCCCCCCAACTTTACCCCCTTTCAAAAAAAAACCTAAAAAACCCATTTTCAGGCTTGCCTACAACCCTAAAAACCTTGCCCTTTTATTTCCCTCCCCAATTACATGTCTGCCCCCCCCTTTTCCTGTCTCTTTCCCCCCCCTTGTAGTTTGTAACCCCTCGCGGGGTTGGGGGCCCTTTCTCCCTCTTCGTCCCAATTGTAAATTTTTTCACTTATCATTGTATGGGTTTGGATTTTTGTAATGTTTGAAAACCCCCAAAATGTACAGCCCCCGGATTCAATGGCGCTCAAAATTTTACTTAAAAATAAAAAATTTAAAATTTACTTTTAATATGAAAATAACGCTTTTTGATCCCAATGAATTTCTTGGCAAAACAAACCCCACGGACTGCAAAATGAGTTTTTTAAATTTTTTTATGGATTAATAGGGTTGGTCCTGGGCACCACTGCCCAAACAGGCGAAATTTATTTTAAAAAAATTTTAAAATTACACAATTTGTTTTCAACTGGCTTTTTTGCAGAAAAAAAGGCCCCAAAATTTTTTAAAAAAGTTTGGGTTTAAGTTATGGGGGTTTTTTGGAAACATGAAATGCAGTCATTGAAATTGAAATGAAAAAAAACAAGGGAAACCAATTTTTTTCCCTTTATCAGGGTTGCGGGCCCAAAAAAAAAGTGGTAAAAAACATGCTTTTTAAATTTCCCAAGGGTCACAGAAAAAAATTTGAGCTGAAAACATTTCCCCCTTTCCCTTTTCAAAAACCCTTCCCCTCCGGGTTTGTTTTTTTTTATTTTTAATTTTTTACGGGGCCCCAAAACCAAAAAAAATATTATAACAATAAAAAAGACAAGCTACCCTTTACTAAACCCGGGTCAATTTGTTACGGAGGCACCCGATTTGTTATTTTTTCTTATGTTTTACTATTTTTTACACTATAAAAAAAAAAAACCTTTTATTCAAAAAAAAAAAATGTTTTTGCTTAAACCGTAGTTGAAAGCCAAAATTTTTTTAAAATTTTTTGTGTACTGGACGTGTAGTGGCTTGTTATTTCTGGGATGAGTTGTAATTTTTGGTTGGGCTTCTTTTTTGGGGGGGAAAATATTTTGACAATTTTTATTTTTTTGGAAGGCAGGGGTTTAAGGGAAAAACATCTATCAATCCCAAACAAAAAATCAATCCCAAACCATGTTGTGCTTTTTACTTTTATTTTAAAAGTTTTTCACCATGCAGAATGGCTTTTTTTGGGGTTTTTCTCCTTTTGGGGCAATAAAAAATGGTTAGTTGGGGATGGGGCCCAATTCCCCCTTTTAAAAAAGTGGGGGAAATTTGTTTGAAATTTAAGGGAAAAAAATTTAAGGTTTGGGGTGTTTCCGTGGGGAAAGAAACATGTTTTTTTAAATTTATAAAATGGCTCAAGACATGGGTTACATATGGGGAAAGAAGGTGCAGAGGGTGAAAGCCCAAACAAAAGGGCGGTGGGTTTTGTTTTGGCCAGCACTAATAAGTCCCGGCGCGACGGTGGCAGTTCACCCCTCATCTCTCTGTTTCCCTGTTTTTAGCTGCTGCAGCTAAAATAAACTGGGGATCTCACAAAAAAAGAAATAACTTTTTTACTGCGTTTTTTGGGAAAAGGGTTTAAACAAACTTTTCTCGAGACTGCTTCTCTTACGTTTTAAATTTTTTTTTTGGGGTTATTGGGAAATTTTGGCCCGTTTTCGTTTCCCTTTTAGCCCCGCCAAAATTCTTTTTAATGCTCTTTGGTTTAGTTTGGAAATTAAAAATTGAATTTCCCAAAGGGGTTAATTCTAAACCTGTTTTTTTCCCGTTGTATTAGTTTTAAAAAAACTGCTTTTTTTTCAATCCCCCATACCCGGTTTAAATTTTTTGGGTTTCACATTTCTTTTTCCCCAATTTAAAATTTCCAAGGGTTAATTTTTGCGTGTTTGTGTTAAAGTAGTCAGTTAAAAGAAAACGGGGTTTTTTTTAAAAACCCCAAAGGAAAACATTTTTTTCCCGTAGTCATAATTTTTTTTCCGAAGGTTTTAATTTTAAACGTGTTCATGCTTTTATTTGGGCAGTAAAAAAACACGGGGTTTAACCACGCCAAAGCCAGTTAATTTTTGGTGTCATTTCTTTTGGGAATTTATAATTTCCAAGGTTAATTTTAAACGTGGGGTTTTTGGTGTTTTTTTGTATTTAAAAAAAAATGTTTAAATTTTAAAAACCAACCCTTAAAAGTAAATTTTTTGGTGCTCATTTCTTTTTTTGCCAATTTTTTTCCAAGGGTTTTTTTTAAGCGTGTTTTTTGCTTTGTAAATCAGTAAAAAAAATTTTGTTTTTCCGCCCCAAAGAAGAAATTTTTTCCTGTAGCATAAATTTTTATAAGGGGAAAGGTTAATAAAGTGTGTTTTCTGCTGTTGTTGGCAGTAAAAAAACAAAGTCGTTTTTTTAAAAAACGGGCCCCACACCAGAATTTATTTTTGGCGCTCATTCATTTTGGCCAATTTGTATCCAGGGTTTAAATTTAAACCCTGTTTTGCCGGGTTTTAGTCGTTTAAAAAACATTGTTTTAACAAACCAAAACCAGTTAAATTTTTTGGCTGCTGTTTTCTTTTGCAAAAGTTAAAAATCCAAGGGTTAAAAAAAAATTGGTTTTTGGTTTTTTTGTAGTAAATTAAAAAAAAATTGGTGTTTTTCAAAAAAACGAAATAATTTTTAAAATTTTTTGATTTTTAATTTTTTTTCCAAAGGTTAATTTTTTGCTTTTTTCGGGGTTTTTTAAGGGTTTTTAAAAAAAATGGGGGATTTTAAAAGAGGTTTTTTTTGGGGGGGTTCAAAATTTTTTATAAAGGGAGGTTAAATTTTTAAACGGGGTTTTACTTTTTTTGTCAAGTTAAAAAACACGTGTTTTAACAAAGCACATAAAAAAGTTTTTTTTTGGGTGCTCAATTTTTTTTTGCGCCAGTTTATATTTTCCCAAAGGGGTTTCCCAAGCCCGTTAGGGGGGTTAATTTTTGGAGTCCCAAAAAACAGGGTGTTTTTTTTAATTTATTTACAAGGGGGTTTTCTTTTTAATTAAAACAAGGGGTCTTAAAAAAAATTTTTGGGGAAAAAAACTGTAGTCAGACAGAGAGGTGACGGCTCTTCCCTTGCGAGTGGGAGTGGCACAAAATTTTTGCAAACAGGCCCAAGGGGCCCGCCAAATACAGTAAGGGGGGGTCCCCAACAGGGGGGCACTCGGTTAGGGCCGAACTTCCGGGGGTCATCTAGCAGCTGTGTGTTGAAACCCGCAAACCCCAAAAGGGGTTCTTGTTGGTTGATTGGGCAAACCCCCTTCCCCCCAGATGACATTTTGACAAACCCCCCGCCCAAAAGGGCGATGGGAATGTCCCGGGCCCCAACCCTTAGTTGGGATGGCCCCCGGAGTGGTAGGGCCCCCAACCCCTTCCAACCCCCCTCTGTCCAAACCGGTTCCGTCAGCCAGAGATTTTTTTTTTTTAATATGTGGTTGGGGTCAGCGCCCTATACAGCGAGGAAGAAGAATTTTAGGAGGGGCAGTCAGAGCTACTTGGAGTGGGAAAAAATGGGGCCCAAAATCCCATGCTACTTTCAGTTGGCGGCAAAAATATAGTTTGGGGAGAGTGGCATGGGGGGGTCATGTTGTGAGGTTTCAGCCCTGCATCCCAAGACCGTTGGGGGGGAAGCATTTGAAGATCAAAAAAAAAAATGGGATGAAGTTGAAACCCCAAACCGAAATTGGGGACCCGGGGTAAAGAAAGACCTTATAAATCATCAGGAAAAGAGGGATCAGCTTGGCTTTAAAGGAGCGGCGCGCAGAAAGGGGGATAGTGGGGCCAGGGAGTAAGGGGGGTTATCACCCGTGGGGGAGGTCGGGACCCAAGGGCCAGGGGGTTTAGAAAAAATTGCTTCGCAGGCCCAAAAAGGAAAGTAGCGGCACAGGGGCCCAGCGAGGCAGCCCCAATTTGTAGTCACCCCGTGCGGAGGGGTTGGGGGTTTAAAAAATCGTTTACTCGGTGGTGGGGCTTTTCTTTGCTAAAAAAATGGGGAAATGCGAATTTGGGTATATGTAGAATTGTGGGAAAGAAAGTGAAGCGTGGCCAGGGAGAAAACGTTGGCCCCAGGGGCCCTAAATTAAACATTCAGCTTTACCATAAATCCTGTGGCCGGGGAAAAAAAACAGGGCTCAGATGTGGTGGTCCTTTCCTGCCCCCGAAAAGCGCGCCCATTTGGAAAGAATGCCTTTTGCAGCTAGTCGGGCCCATCACCTTTTGCGGGAAGGAAGCTGTTTCTCTTTGCCATATCTCCCGGTCCAGTTGATCCTGCTCCCCCCCATTTAAAATGGTGCCACCCAGTCATTCACCCGAGGTGATTGCAAAGAGCAACAGTAGCGCCCAAACCCAAACCCTAAGGTGCAGAAGCGAAAGTGTCCTTTTCCAAAAAATGCATTTCCCCCCCTTTTCCCAAAATTGGTGGTTTTGCACTGTTCAGAGAATTAACCCCCTGTGCCGACCCGGTGGAGTTTGAAAACTCCCGGAAAAGGGGCCAGTAAATGCCCCTTTTGGGCCCAAACTGGGTGAATGTGCACAAAACAACGGGGGACAGGGGGGACGCCGTTTTTTCTCCCCCCGTTGTTAAACTGCGGCTCCTGCCCCCAATGCCCGCCCCTCTCCCCCAAACCCACCTTCCACAAATTTTCTGTTTTAAATACCCCCCAAACTTGTGTGGGGGCACAGCAGTGTCACGGCAGTTTACACCTGGTTTTGGCCTCGGGCGAACGAAGTCAAAACAGGGGGGAATGCTCCGCTTCATGCAGAAAGAAATTTTTTGTGGGGCTTTTCCGCCCCAACTGCAAATGGGAAAAACCTTGGTGAGGGGAACAATGGGAGAATTAATTGGTGTCCCGGCTGAAGCAAAGGAGTGAGGGGCCCAATGCGCCCGATTGGCGCCGTGTTCAATTGGTTAAAAAAAGGGTTTTCCTGAAAGTCTTCCCCCGTTTTCCCAAAGTTCTGAAAATGGCCAGGAAATGTGCTTTGAAAACTTCATCCATTCCTACAAAGCCGGGCCCCACACCCTCCCTGAGTTGCGTGGAAAGGAAGGGCCCTTTTCCCCAACACACGCGGATATGCGATGTTTCCACCCGTTGGAATTCCAGGTTGCACATTTTGGGAAACCGACTTTTATAAACAGAGAAAGGCCATTAACATTTTTTTGTTGACCCAATCGGCGGGGTTTTCTCCCAAGGGTGAAAACCTTTTGATGTAAGCCAGGTGAAAAGCTTTTGCGTGAAAAATGCCTTTTGGCTTAGGCCATTTGAGGAGACGAAAAATTTTTTGTTAGGGCCAGGATACGGGATAAATAACGTCATTCCCGGCTTCTTTGTCCTGAAAAACAGATGCTGAAAATTTTCTTTTTGTTTCGGGGGCAGGGTACGGGAGAGTGGCGACTACTTCCCCGGGGCCCATGAGTCCCGGGGGTTTTTAAAATGGAGGGGGGAAAAGGACATTGGGGGCCAAAAAGAAATTGGGTCGGGTTTAAAAATAAGGGGTTTTTTTTTCCCCCAGGTGAACAGGAGAGCAGGAGAAGTGGAGGAGGTAGTGGAGAT
>JAODAL010077138.1:0-13374 GCA_025379985.1 Phyllomedusa bahiana | reverse complement strand
TTTGTGATATATTGCCCAACCCCAAAATTAATCATGTCCTGCTCCCCACGCTTTTTGGGCCTTTTTCATGTATGAGTGCCCTCATTTGCCTGCATCTCTGACAGAGTGGTCCGAAATCCATGGCAAAATCTACACTTTTTTTTTACATTTAAATTGAAAAAACCCATTTTGGATCGGGGTCTTGCTAAAACAGCTGGTTTTTTGTAATAGTGTATGAGGACCCCTTTTCTATTGCGGAGTTTTTCTAAAATCCATAAAAAAATTTCTACATGTGTTATATTTTTGAAAATTCCATTTTGACACCCCCTCTAAAAAAAGGCGTATTTCCCGGTACAGTTTTAGTATCCTTTAAAGGGGGTTTTGTCTCACACTTCGATTCATCACACCTTAATTTTGTGTTTTTTTCCCTTTCCCCCCCCCTTTTAAATTTTTAAATTTTCCTTCCGAAAACCGGAGGGAAGGGAAGAAATGTTTGAATTTTTTTTTCGGGGGGGCCGGTGGTCTGAAAAACCACAGTGAGGTTGGATGGAGGGGCTTTTGTAAACAGGGGGAGCTAGTGGGGTTTGGGAAAGGGAGGGGGTTTTGTGAACAGCTGGAGTTTCGTGAGGTTGGAGGGAGGGGCGGTTTTGTGAACAGTGGAGCCCGTGGGTTGGTTGGAGACCCGTTTGTGAACAGCTGGAGCTAAGTGAGGTTGGAGGGAAAGGCGTTTGTGAAAAAAGCTGGGGCTCAGTGGGGGTTGGATGGAAAAGGTTTGTAAACAGCGGGAAAGCTCAGTGAGGTTGGATGGAAGCGTTTGTGAACAGTGGAGCTCATTGGGTTTTGGTTTGGATGCGTTTTTTAAACAGTGGGCTCAGGAGGTTGGGGGAGGCTTTTGTGAAAAAGCGGGAGCTCAGTGGGTTGGAGGGAGAGCGTTTGTGAACAGCGGGAAAGCTCAGTGGGGTTTGGGAAATGGAGAGCTTTTTGGAACAGCTGGAGCTCAGTGGGGGTTGGATGGGGGGGCGTTTGGGAACATGGGGGGGTTTCAGTGAGGTTGGAGGGGAAGGGGGTTTGTGAAAACGGGAAAGCTCATTTGAGGTTGGAGGGAAAGACGTTTGTGAACAGCGGGGGCTCAGTGGGTTGGGATGGAAAACCCGTTTGTGAACGCTGGGCTCAGTGAGGTTGGATGGAGAGCGTTTGTGAAAGCTGGAGCTCGTAAAGGGTTGGATGGAAAAGCGTTTGTGAACAGCTGGAGCTCAGTGAATTTGGGATGGAAGCGTTGTGAACACTGGAGCTAAAGGGGAGGTTGGTGAGGGGGGTTTGTGGAGCTGGAGCCGGGTGGGTTTGGAGGGGAGAGCGTTTGTGAAAGTGGGGGTTTAATGATTTTGGGTTGGGAGAGCGTTTGGGAAAAGTTGGAGCTCCGGGGAGGGTTGGGATGGGGGGAGCGTTTTTGAACACTGGAGCTCAGTGGGTTTTGGATGGAGGGGGTTTTTGTGAACGCTGGAGCCCCGGGGAGGTTGGATGGAGAGCGTTTGTAAAACCAGCGGGAGCTCATTGGGGTTGGTTTGAAGAGCTTTTGGGTGCAGCTGGGCTCATTTGAGGTTGGATGGAGAGGTTTGTGAGCAATGGAGCTAGTGAGGTTGGATAGAGAGCGTTTGTGAAAAAGCTGGAGCCCCAGTGGGGTTTGGGATGGGAGCGTTTTTGAACTTTTTGGAGCCAGTGGGGTTTGGGATGGAGAGCGTTTGTGACAGTGTTTTCAGCTTTTTTCCCAGTTTTCTCGTTTGGGTTTTCGGGTTTCTGGACTGTGACCCCGGCCATTCAAAAACCCCTTTGGAGACGATTTTTGGGGAACCTTCCCATTGAAATTTGTTTTAAATTTTGGGGGGTCATTGTCTTGTTGGGAAAAAAAAATTCCGTCCCGGGTTCTCGGGTTTTTTTAAGACTTCAACGGGGTTTTCTTCCAAAATGGTCCTTTTTTTTGGGGGCCCAAATCCACCCTTCCCCATAAATTTTTAACCATTTTTCCCTGCCCTGCTGAAAAAAAACCCCCAAAACCCAGGGATGGCCCCACCATGTGTGACAGTGGGGATGGGGGTTGGGGGGGAAATGAGCTGTTTTTGCTTTTACCCAAAAAATTTTCATTTTGCTTTGTGGCCACAATTTGGGATTTTTGGTTTCATCTTAAAAGGCCCTTTTTCCCAACATTTTTTGGGGTTCCCGGTGGCCCCTTTTCCCTCATTTTTTGGTGTCTCCCAGGCCCCCCCCTTTTTTCCCAACTTTGTTTGGTGTCCCCCGGGCGGCCCCTTTTCCAAATTTTTTGGTGTCTCCCAGGCGGCTTTTTGGAAAAATTTTTAAACCCCAAGACTTTTTAGGGATATCTTGGAAAAAAAGGCTTTTTCTTGCCTCTTCAAAAAAGGGGCAGTTTTGTGCATGTAACTGACTTTTTGCCCTAGGGACAACTCTCCCCACCCAGTGTAGATCTCTGCGGGTTTCATCCAGGTGATAAGGGCCTTTTGGGCTGCATCTTTTGATCAGTCTTCCCCTTGTTTGAGATGAAAGTTTAAAAGGGAGGGCCCGGGGTTTTGGAAGATTTGCAGGGGTTGATACCCCTTTTCCTTTCAAATGATTACTTGCCCCGGGCCCCTTGGGATTTTTTAAATTTTGGGGAAAAACCCTTTTTTCCTTTTTGGGTTTTAAAAACTCCTCCAAAACAGTTTCACGGCCCCTGCCTGGTGTTTTCCCTTGGTTTAATGATGTTCTGCGTTTTAAAACAAAAAACCCTGAGACTTTCACAGGGGCAGGTGCTTTTATAGGGGAACTTGATTACAACGGTGGATTATATTTATCACTTTCATCATTTGGGGAAAAAAATTGGGAATCTTTCAGGATCCCATGAACTTCGGATTTGGTTTGATGCCTAAAAAGGAAAAGGGGCCCCGGTTTAATAAAATTGCAATTTATTCTAAAAAATTTTAGGGGGAATTGTAAAGAACAAAGTTAATTTTAAATAACTATTTTTACTATTTTGCCATAGGCAAATTTTAAATCTACAGTTCTCTTTTAAAAAAAGAAACTAAAACTTAACTTTTTTATGTACAACATTTAAACCCTCTATAACACAATTTTTTTAAAAACCCCCTCAATTTGTTCAAAAATTTTTATCCTTTCTAATTATGAAGAAATGATTTTCCTTTTTTTTTCAAATCTGGGGGAAAACCACCACCTTTTTTTATCGGAAAAAAAAAACCCCAAAACATATACGTGTTTTTGGCTAACTGCAAAAAAAAAACCCCAAAAACCCTTTTGTTTGGGGCCGGTCCCCCCTAATTTTATGGCTTTAAAGGGATGAAAAGGTTTCCTTGTGAAACCCCTCTGCAGCGGGTTTAACCAGGAAAAGAGGTAGAAAATCAAAAAATTAAAAATTTGTAAACCCTGACCCCCCCAACATGTTTCACCAGAAAAAGGGGCTTAAATCGGGGGATAGAGGCCCAAAGCACCAGTCCCCGGGAAACCCCCTAAAACCCAGAAAAAGGGCCCGCGGGTTTAAAAACTTGAAAAAGGGGCGGAACGGTATGACTTTTTTAAATTTTTTGTGTTTTTTCTCCTCCCCTCCCCAATTCACTTGTTCATTTTTTCCGTCCAAAAAACCGGGGGAAGGAAGGGAACATTTTTGAATTTTTTTTTTTTTCGGGGGCCCGGTTTTTTTTTCTGAAAAACCCCCCCCCCGGGGGGAAAACCCGTGCAGGGGGGAACCATAGAGCCCCAGGGTAAAATTTTTTGGGGCCTTTTTTTCCAGACGGTTTTAAAAAACCGCAAAAAAATTTTGAAAAACCTTTCCGCAAACCGGTGCCGGGGGGGACAGGGCCAAAAGGGGGCCCTTCACAGGGTTACGGGAGAAATACCGGGGTTTACCCCGGACCGGTTTTTGACTTTTTTCGGGCCGTCCCACAGGGCCGCAGGGGGGGCGGCTTTTTTCGAACGTTTAGCGGGGAAAAAGCCTTTCATGATTTGTTAATATTTTTTTAAAAAACCCGGGGAAGAATGAACTTTGTTCTTTTTTCCCGGGCACCCAGCGGATGAAAACCACGGGGGGGAAAAATTTTCCCTTGCCGGGTTTTTCCATGGGTCCATTGAAAAATTTTTGGGGGGCCGGGTTTTTTTAAAGGGTTTTTAAAAAAACCCCGAAAAACCCGGGCAAAAAAAAAGGGCTGCAAATCCTTCCCGTGGGGAAAGGGCCCTAAGGGCAAAATCCCCATGGCAGGGGGTTTTTCAGCCGTTTTTTAAAAGCCGGGTTTTTGGGGTTTTTTTCAAAAGCTGAAAAAGCCCGGGCCAAAAAGGGGGCACAATTGCTCGGAAAAAACCCCTTGCAGCAGCCCCCCAATGCACGGTTTTTCCCCCGGGGGAAAAACTTTTAAAAACCCCCAAAATTTCTTCCGTCCATTTTTGGAGGGAAAGATGTGCTTCTAAAATTGGGAGGGGGGAGGATTCTTCTCCGTCATCACGGGGGAAAAGCCGTCCCCCCCCGCGGCCGGGGGGGGGGGCCGAAAAAAGGGAACAGTTCCCGGGCCGGGAAAACCGGCGGAAATTTGTCCTGTGCCGTTTAAAGCGCCCAAAGGGTGCTTTCACCCCTTTAAATTTCCCAACAAGTTTTTTTCATTTGGGGCACAGGGCCCTTTCCTAAAAGGGGTTGTCCATACAAGGATTGTGTTTTTTTATGTTAAAGCTTAAAAAAATCAAGTCACTTTAAAAATGTGCCCAATTAACAGTGTCCTACCTATTCTAATATCCCTTTTTTTTTGTCTGCATCAGCTCCTCAGGTGCTATAGCTACAGACCTGTTTGATTTTTCCCGATAGGCTGCCTTATGCTGGTTGCTATAGCTACAGACCGTCATACGGGCCATTAGAACCAAAAACACGCCCGAAAATTCAAACTTAAACCGAGAAAACAGCCCCAGCTCTCACAAACGTTCCATCCAAACCCACTGGCCCCCCCTGTCACAAACGCTCTCCATCCAAAAACCCCCACTGACCCAGCTGCTCCAAACGTCTCCATCCAACCTCATGACTCCCGTGCTCACAAACGTTCCATCCAACCTATGAGCCCCCGCTGCTCACAAACGCTCTCCTTTTCCCAAATCACAGCCCCACTGTTCACAAAAGCTCTCCATCCAACCTACTGGCCCAAATGTTCACAAACCTCTCCTCCAACCCACGACTCCGCTGTTCAAAACGTCTCCATAAAACCCACTGAGCCCAGCTGTTTACAAACGCCTCACCCCTCACTGACTCCGCTGTTTTACAAAAAAGCTCTCCATCCAACCCACTGACTCCGCTTTCACAACCTCTCCATCCAACCTCCTGATCCCGCGTTCACAAAAAGCTCTCCCTCCAACCTCAGGCTCCGCTGTTCCAAAAAGCTCTCCATCAACCTCACTGAGCTCCACGTTTACAAACGCCTCCATCCAACCTCATGAGCTCCACGTCACAAACGCTCCCCATCCAACCTCACTGAGCTCCAGCTGTTCACAAACGCTCTCCATCCAACCTCACTGAGCTCCAGCTGCTCACAAACGCTCTCCATCCAACCTCACTGAGCTCCAGCTGTGCGCCAAGGAAGAAGGGGCAAGAATCTCAGTCTCTCGATGTGCAAAACTGATAGAGACAAACCCCAAGCGACTTGCAGCTGTAATCGCAGCAAAAGGTGGCGCTACAAAGTATTAACTCAAGGAGCCGAATAATATTGCACGCCCCACTTTTCAGTTTTTTATTTTTTACAAAAGTTTAAAATATCCAATAAATTTCGTTCCACTTCACAATTGTGTCCCACTTGTTTTTGATTCTTCACAAAAAAAAAAAAAATTTTATATCTTTGTTTGAAGACTGAAATGTGGCAAAAGATAGAAAGTTCAAGGGGGCCGAATACTTTCGCAAGACACTGTATGAGTGCTCTTTCCTCATGTCCCTGCATCTGTAGCAGAGTGGTCTGAAATGCATGACAAAATCAGCATGTGTTATGTTAATTAGCCGTATTGACCATGTCCTGCTCACACTTCTGCCTATGTTGTTACAGTACATACAAGCTCCCTTTCCTAGGGCTGGATCTCATCCACTGCAGCAGCTGCAAATGTCCCAGTTTCTAGGCCATGTGCACTTATCATACATGATAACTCTCAGTGGAGCCCGGGCGAGATGGTAAGATATGTCTAGTGTAGCATCTGACCTTGCTCTATACCTCAATATGATTGATGCAGTCACACTGGGGGAGTGTTTGTCATATGACGGCTGCTCCGTTATCTCTATACGTTATACTAGGTGATAAGATGATGCAGGAATGGGCAGGGAAGTGACTCCTGCCCCCTTGTGTTCAGGGTACTGTCACACACGGGTGCATGTGTTTTTTGTATTTTTTGGTGTTTGCTGGGACCCTAACAATCTTCTTTGTCTTATTTCTCCCTGCCAGTCATGAGGGAAGACCCGTACTTTGCTGGGATGAGGGACCCCAGTTATTTTGCTTGTGTGGTCGGAGGTGGAGAGTTCCTGTTACTCTATCCTGTACACAGAAGCAAGGATATATCTGGATATCTGACCGAAGAAGACTTCCAAGGCATCACCGACTTCAATGACCTTCCTAATTCTCTGTTCGCGTGCAATGTCCACCAGTCTGTGTTTGAAGATGGAGCCAGCAAGGTGGGATATTGGTTCTGGTCTCTAAATGACACAGATGTCACATACTATCTGCAGTAGGTCCCCTTCTCCTTAGATTGCAAGCTCTTGGTCAAGGCTCTGTACTCTCAATGTTTTGAACCTAGCGACATGTTTAACTTCTCCCAATGGCTCGTGATTGTTGGATTGGGCAAAAATTTTAGCTCAGCTGTGTGGTATGAGTGTTGCCCAGAGGTTGGCATGGGTAGGGTTGGTAACTGGCATGCCGGACCAGTAGCAGTAAAGCATTAAAGGGGTTTTATCGTTACAAAGATCATGTCTCTGGGGACAGTAAAAATAAGTACTTTTGTAATTGGGTTGCATTACCTCTGTCACTTGGTTTAGCAGATATGAGCATCTCTGTAAATCTGTCTTCTATTTCTGCTGTTGCTGGTCAGAACGCCCCCTGGTCAATTCTCACACCCTAGACACGCCCCCTGCACTGTGATTGACTGGCTGACATTTCATTCACCTGTTGGGATATGCCCTAGACAGGAAAACGCCCCGCCACGCCCCCGTGCTGTGATTGGCTGCCTGCACACTCTGTGTTTACTCCCCTCTGAGCTGTTAAAATCGATAGTGAAACCAAGTCTGCTGGCTCTATGTACATCTCCAGCTTTAGGGTCAATGTTCTGGGCAATTACTGGCTGGGTTTAAGGGGCTTTTGCCAAGAGGTTGTTTCACCTCTCACCCGATTCAGTTCCTTAAGCTGCTACTTTTGGGAAAAAAAGGCGTTCTGTTCCTCAGATCGAATGCAAGCCCCGCCTCCTTATGACGTCATCATCTGTAGTTTATAACATAAGGATTCAACACTGTGTCTGTATAAGCTGCATGTGTGGTGCAGAGCTTAGGTGATCAGCCCTGCAAGACAGAGGTTTGGGAATTCAAGCCCCATCAGTTTTTTTTTTTTTTTCTTTAAAATTTGTACACATATGTAAAGATATGAAAATATGTGTAGACATCTATAATTTTTTTCATATACACATACAGGGCTCCCCTATATAGTGTCCCATCCTTGCAGTCACACCAAGCACTTCCAACATACGTGATACAATGCATATATTCTGGGGGATGAGGCATGATATAGGGGAGCCCTGTATGTGTATATATATCATTATAGAGATTAACATATATATTTTAGGTCTCTCTACCTATGTGTAGAATTTAGGGGGAAAAAAAATATACCCTGTGAGGGACTGGAACTCCAAACCCCTTCGTTGTAAAAGCAATAGTCTACCACTGCTCTCTCTACCTCTGCACCACCAGCCCATGTTAGTTACCAGCTGAGCAGAGCCTTCTCTCAAAGCTGATTTGCTTCTTCCCCCATTGTTTTCACTCACATGTCACTGACAGAAAGCAGAGATCTTTACTTGAAGCTGACATTTGTAGTTGAATAACGATCTCTGCCTGTTGTCAGTACAATTTGGATGAACACCACTAGAAGTAACAGCTGTTGGCTTTCAGTTGTGTGTAAACTAAGACATATGACAGGTGCTTGCTGGAGTTTGGAGCCTCAAGGCTGCAGACATAAGAAGCATGCAGGAGGCTACAGAGCTGTTATATCCAGACAACCTTCTGCATCTCCTGCTTTAAACAAAATGATGATGCCACAGTATTTCAGTGAGGGGGGACACGCCTCCTGAGAGGAGAGACACGCCTGCTGACAGGAGAGACACGCCCCTGGATTTCAAACTCAATCTGAGAAAATTAGCTGAACAGCACGAGCAGCTCAAACGATAACACCCCTTTAAAGGTTTGTCTCTGGTTGCACATAGGACTCGAAGACTCAACTGATGGAAAGGAAAGGTGAAACATTGCATGAGCTTTATACAAATGGACTTCATTAAAGCTACTTGTCTGCTGTTCCCAAGGATCTTCTGACTGCTTCCCACCATATTCATAAGATATACCATCAAAGCCTGTTATGTGCAGGTCCTACCTCTGAGACCCGCACCTATCCTGGCAGGAGGCCCCCAAAAGTGTTGGCTCAGAAAGGAGCGTTGGTCGCGTTTGTGTTATATGGGAGTTACCAGTACAGAGGGGCGCTGGGTGCTAGCTGCTGGTCTCTGGGAGTTCCCAGTACTGGGGAGCGCGGGGTTCTCTCCATTCTGTTCTGTGGGAGTTCCCATTACAGAGGAGCGCTGTGTTCTCCATTCTGTTCTGTGGGAGTTCCCAGTACAGAGGAGCGCTGTGTTTTCCATTCTGTTCTGTGGGAGTTCCCAGTACAGGGGAGCGCTGTGTTCTCCATTCTGTTCTGTGGGAGTTCCCAGTACAGAGGAGCGCTGTGTTTTCCATTCTGTTCTATAGGAGTTCCCAGTACAGAAGAGCGCTGTGTTCTCCATTCTGTTCTGTGGGAGTTCCCAGTACAGGGGAGCGCTGTGTTCTCCATTCTGGTCTATGGGAGTTCCCAGTACAGGGGAGCACTGTGTTCTCTCCATTCTGTTGTATGGGAGTTCCCAGTACAGGGGAGCGCTGTGTTCTCCATTCTGTTCTATGGGAGTTCCCAGTACAGGGGAGCGCTGTGTTCTCCATTCTGTTCTATGAGAGTTTCCAGTACAGGGGAGCGCTGTGTTCTCCATTCTGTTCTATGTGAGTTTCCAGTACAGGGGAGCGCTGTGTTCTGCATTCTGTTCTATGAGAGTTTCCAGTACAGGGGAGCGCTGTGTTCTCCATTCTGTTCTGTGGGAGTTCCCAGTACAGGGGAGCGCTGTGTTCTCCATTCTGTTCTATGAGAGTTTCCAGTACAGGGGAGCGCTGTGTTCTCCATTCTGTTCTATGTGAGTTCCCAGTACAGGGGAGCGCTGTGTTCTGCATTCTGTTCCATGCGAGTTCCCAGTACAGGGGAGCGCTGTGTTCTCTCCTTTCTGTTCTATGGGAGTTCCTAGTACAGGGGAACGCTGTGTTCTCCATTCTGTTCCATGGGAGTTCCCAGTTCAGGGGAGCACTGTGTTCTCCATTCTGTTCCATAGGAGTTCCCAGTACAGGGGAGTGCTGTGTTCTCCATTCTGTTCTATGGGAGTTCCCAGTACAGGGGAGCGCTGTGTTCTGCATTCTGTTCCATGCGAGTTCCCAGTACAGGGGAGCGCTGTGTTCTCTCCTTTCTGTTCTATGGGAGTTCCTAGTACAGGGGAACGCTGTGTTCTCCATTCTGTTCCATGGGAGTTCCCAGTTCAGGCGAGCACTGTGTTCTCTCCATTCTGTTCCATTGGAGTTCCCAGTTCAGGGGAGCGCTGTGTTTGACTGTACTGAGAACTCCCATAGAATGGACTAGAGAATCGTTCGCAAGTGCAACCAGCTCTCCATTCTCAGCCAACACTTTCAGGAGTCTGTTCCCAAGATACGTGTGGGTTTGAGAGATAGGACCTGCATCTATCACACTTTGATGGCATATCAAAGTATATCCTATTGATGTACCATTAAGGTGCATGGTGGGAGCACCCCCTTAAGTAATGTAGAAAGGGAGAGCGACCGATCTTTACCTAATCAACATCACTTTTCCGCTCTCCATTTATTCATTTGCAGTGGTTCAAAAATAGTGTTTGTCTTCCAGCACTGGAGAAGTTAAAATAATAAACCTTATTCATGAAATATTAAAACTGTACAACTAGCAGGATGGCAGTCATACGGTTTCACTATTTCGTGAATAAAATGTATTATTTCAACTTCTTTGGTGCTGGAAGACATTGAAGATACCTGTAGTCCGACGGGTCCTCCATGCATCAGATATTACAGTTCAAAGACTGCAATATTGGACCTGCATTTTATAAGTGGTGAGCATGTGGTGAGCAACAAAGCATTTTTCCTTTTCTCTGATTTGCATTTAACCCCTTAAGCCCCAGGCCTGAAAAGTACTTAAAGGGGTTTTGCCACAATCTAATGTTGACGTGGGATCCCCCAAAATGGGTATTTAATCACTTTTCTAAATATATGTCATTAAAAAAAATGAATCATGTGGGAGCTACAGCCTGACTTAGATGCCCTTGTTTCCTGACAGTTTACATTAGATACGACCAGGAGCTGACATGAACTGTCTGCTTGCGTTGTTTGCACTTCTTATCTGATGGCAGGGAACATGAATGAGCTTTGAAGGGGCTGGGGAGAAAGATTATTTGTCGTTTGTATAGAGAATCCACTGGTTGTAATGTAATTATATTAGTAAACATGCAGACACTCCCTGCTCTCTGCTTACCCCCCTCCCTCTACTCCTGCAGCCAGATAGAAAGAAGGTTGACTGCTGAGCTTATCTTCTCTCCTGAGCACAGAAGAGGGAGAAGTAAAACGCATATAGCCTGTGCACAATACAGTTCTCCTCTGTGGATTAGCCAAACAATGTTTACTCAACTATAGAGACTGAGTATCAGGAACGTGCATGGGAGGTGAAGTGATGACATCACAGAGGAGGTACTTGTTTTTTAAACACAGAAACACAACGCCCCTTTTTCAGGCCTCAAGAGGGGAGTATCAGCCTGTTAGGTGAGGAAATCACTTCTTGGCAAAACCCCTTTAATGACCAGCAAATTTTTTTAGTTTTTGCCTCCTTGCGTTTCAACTGTCATAACTTTTTCATCTTTTAAGTGACGCAGTTGTCTATTTGTTTTATGTGGGAGAAGTTATATTTTGGGGGGCATAGTTTAAGTTTACAAACACATTACTGCAGAATTTTTTTAATTTTTTTTTTTTACACCATTCACATTTCCCACTAAGTAACCTTTTGAATGAATTCTACAGGTTATTACGGTCATGTGGATACCTAATATCTGTAGGGTTTTTTTTGTGTGTAATGTATGCACAATAACTTTTTATTCATTTTTTATTGTATTTTTTTTTCTACACTTTAATTTTTTTTAAACTTTTTTTTTATCTCATTAAGGGATAACTATTTAACACTTTTTTTACACTTAGTAATGGATCAGAATACATGAATATGCTAATAAATTACCTTCTGTGTCATACTGATACAGGCAGCAGTCAGGGCAGCACACAGTATGCCCTGAATGTAAGCTTCCTATACAGACAGCCCTGGGGCTCCTCTGGTTTCACAGGGCTGATTGTAAAGACTTCCTCCTGGCTCCATCGAGTCACCGGGAGTCCCAATCATTCATTGCAGCATACCATTTGATTTATGCCGTGGTCAGCGTTTTAAGCGCTGGGGATTGGAGGTTTCTTCTGCATCCTGGCGCTTGCAGAGACGGCGCTAGGAGCCGCAAAACTCCTTTATCTGCAGCAGCGTCACTAGACTGATTAACGACCTGCATCGCGTGATGTCTATAGTCGGCGGGCAGTCGTTAAGGAGTTAAAGGGGTTCTTTGCTTTCGACAATCCCTACCTGTTAGAAGGTTCTTTGACAATAAATCGATTACAAAGTGGCCTCACGGTGGGACCCCTAGTAATAAGCTGAAATTTGTAGGGAAATCTGACAGTAAGGGCCACATGTATGAAACTGTTTAGGTCTAAAACTCACTGTTTTACCCATAGGTTACTATGGGTAAAAGAGTGAGTTTTAGACCTAAACAGGTTCATACATGTGGCCCTAAGTATACAATTTCCCTCCAGCGCTGCCAGTGGAGACATTAGGCATTACACAGCACTCATTCAAATCAATGGTCTTTCTTTGTAATGCAGGACAGAACAGGTTCTCTAGAGCAGTGTTCCCCAACTCCAGTCCTCACGCCCCACCAACAGGTCATGTTTTCAGGATCTCCCACAGAATGCACTGATAATGATATCACCTGTGCAGAATGCACTGACATAATGACTTCACCCGTGCAATGCTAAGGAAAGCCAGAAAACATGACCTGTTGGTGTGCCTTGAGGACTAGGGTTGGGAACCTCTGCTCTAGAGCAAGAGACCCGCTTTGTAATTTCTCTCCACTTGGCCCAAAAGATGAGGCAATTGAACAGAGGATTCTTCTCTATGAACTTAGTATTTTATAATAGCGTATAACACAAAGGGTTTTCTAAACTGAAGAACCCCATTTAAAGGGGTTTGTCTCGCTACAAAGAATAGCTTTTAAATTGTAGGGAACACAAAAATAAAGACATTTTCCAAATATATTGCATTGTTCCTCTGTTTTCCCTAAAGAGATTTCAAGTGAATTTATTACCTCCTTGGCTATTTCAGTTCCCTCAGTAACTGACCTGTAAACAAATCTCCTGGGGGTGTTTGTTCAATGAGATAACAGAGAAGTGAGTCATCACACAGGTCTGCAGTGTCAGTCAGTGTCCTGTGCTGCAGACAGTAAAAAGCTTGATTTATCTAAAATAAAACAAACTCTGTAATTAGGGTTTTGTTTTGGGGATCAGATAAGAAGTCCTTTTTAGGACTTCCCTTTCCGGCGCCCATCATGCACTGACACGGACGCGGAAACTCCTGCCTGACGGGCCGTAACGGACAAATTTTCCGGGACATAAATGTAATCCGCACCATCAACGGAGCCCTCAGAAAAACCCGCAAGGCATCCGGCAGCTGAAAAAAGACTGAGCAGCTTGGGGAGCAGCTGAGGGGGCAGAGAGACGCGATCCTGCCCTTCCCGCCTTGAAGCCCGACTGCCCGAGAATCAGAGCGGTCCGTGGAGCAGAAAGAGCAGTCCCGAGACATCCACCTTCAAAGCGGACATTACGGGGGAGACTATCCTCTCCCCAACCCGGGCTCTGTTGGGAGCGAGGCGGGCCCAAAACAAGGAACTGGGTTTTCA
>JAODAL010077137.1:0-13375 GCA_025379985.1 Phyllomedusa bahiana | reverse complement strand
GTAGTGCCCACTAAAAGGACACTGCATGCGTACGGGAGGGAGAAAGAAAGGGAAGGGGAAAGACTCATCGGGAAAAAACATATGGGGGGTTTGGGCCAGAAGGAGAAAAAAGGAGAAAGAACACCCCCTCAGAGAGATGTCTCCTGGAGTCCCTGCGTCAGGGTAAGTTTACTTCGGGTTTGAATCAGTGCTGTATTCAGGAGGGTGACCTGACACTGGGATGGTTTTTGGGGGGTTTTGTATTTAAATTTGGGTGTTTATGTAGGTCATTTGGGCTTGCCCCTGATTGAAAGCAAGGAAACCCCCCTGACTCTTGATAGGGGTTTTCCTCCCCATTTTTCTTTTTTTTTTACTTGTGTTGGGGGCCTTTCACTCGGAGCTTTTTTGTGCATTTTTTTTATGCTTTTTTTTTGTGCAAAAAGTACAGCATTAACGCTCGCCTTTCGCACAAAATGCATCAAAAACCCCCAAAAACGCTCCGTGAAAGACCTTTATAGGTAGTTTATTTTAGAAAGTGGTGGGTGCGAGAAAAGGGGCATTTTTTAAGCGATATGTATGGGGGCTGCGGGGGCTTAGTGCCGGGGCTTTTTTTAAATTCCAAGTCCCCCCCCGGGTCGCAGACCCCCCATCCAACTTTGGTTACCGGACTTTCTATAGCACTGCCAGACTATTGTAAGATCATTGACATTTTTACTGTAAATATACAGGTTACTAAAAAGTCAGGTACAACTATGAGTTGGCAACATAGATATAAACATGGTCTTTTCTTCTGACACTGTATTCTGCAGCACAGAGCAATCAGGGTTTGTATACAATGTCTGGTTTCATCATTTGTGCCCTCCTCCAAAAAGTCACGTAACAGACCTCAGGTTCACCCTTTGCGGTTTGAGCTGACCTTTTTATTGTCTGCAACAAAAACATAAACAACATATTAAGACTCTGGAACCAAACACTGTGCACAGTCCCTCCTCAGATGTCATAGACACCATGATTATGTAATATGTCTAGAGAGTCTACTGCCAAACAAGCCTGAGATAAAGAAATTTGAAACTACTATAGTTTAAAGGGGCTGTCCAGTTCTTTCTCCCCTTCCCCACAGTTCAAAAAGCTTATTGATATTGAAATTGACAATTTCCTTAAAGACGAAGCAAAATAAATCAGATATAATCCATGCGTCACATTAATACAAAAATCAGGAAGAGATAAGAATTGAGTGGCGAAAAAATTACCAACTTTCACAAGTAGTAATGCAATATGTTCTCAACAAAACAAACATAGATATCAAAAGCACCTAATGAGAGATAAAGCACACTAGAGTAAATTTAAATATAGTAAAGTAGAATTGAATACAATAAAATTAAAGGAAAATAAGTAAAATAAATGAAAACAAGGCCATGGAGTATCCGCAAGCGTCCATGGTTGAGTGCAGCTGCTCGAAAAAGAAAGTGTAAAATCAAAGTCAACGAAAAAGCATACCCCCAGACAAAAACTGGGCTACCATATTGTGATTGAAAGGTAGGTTCGGGATAATCTAAATGAAGACCAGTGAAACCATATTTTTTGATATCGATCAAACTGCACAAGGGTAAGAGCAACAAGTTCCTCCATTCTCTGTATAAAAGTGACTAAAGCATACCAGTCTTCAAGTGACAGAGGGATGGAAGATCTCCACTGTCACAGAATATCAGTTTTGTATCTGGGAATAGGAATATCAAACATAAAAAGTAAAATGGCTGCTGGTAAATTAGGGGCGGAAACACTGCTACTTCTTTAATGATTTTTAAAATCGCTGTCCAAACTCCCTTGTTCAGAGGGATGCAGAAATGTTACGAAGCATGCCGTGGTCCCTGCTTTGGACCATGGCTGCTTACCTCTCCCCGCTCCTGCTCTAGTTTGTGCTTCTGCTACTGGTCGGCGTGCGCGCAATCACTTTCTAGGGCATATATGCCAGTACTCTGTGACTTACGTTTCCAGCGTATTGCTGATTGGATAATCACTGGACGCTGACCCTTTATTACCTAATTTCCCTCACATGTCCCTGACAATTGTTGGTGTGCCATAGAGAGATAGTAGAGCGTTTTTCCGTGAACTGACCCTATTGCTTGGACTTTGATCTCATTTGCCTGCTGTCTGCCCTGACCTTATTGTCTGGACTTGACTATGCCTCTGCCTGACCCCTTCATACTACACTGCACCTCAGGCTTCACCGCCAGGGGTAGCGACCTGGCAATCCCCCAAAGCAAAGCCCAAGTGGCTTTGCGGCGGGCACTGGTAAATAACCTTAGGCTCCACTCTCTGATGTGACTTATACCATGTTCTTCTAGTGATCTAGAGAGTCCACTTCACTCATTTGTGACAGTGCAACTGACCATGGAACCTCCAAGGTGCCACTGCCTGAACTTCCAGCCCTCACGGTTGAAGTGGTCCGTCAAGTTCCTCACCAGGAGCAACTGTCTGCTGTCCAGTAAGGCCTTGGCCTGGGCCACAATCCTCTGGGAACTAGGTGATCCATTGACACTCAATTTGCAACTCTTCCTCTAAGCTTTCCACTATGTCTTTGAAGAGCATGGGTGCGCTCCATCTGCTGTGGTCATCTCTGCTCTGCCTATGTCAATATGACTATACAATCAGGCAATATGCTGTACAGTTCTGTACGCTGTCCTCTAAGCTAGTCTGGAATAACGAGGTTCTTGTGGCGGCCTTCTGGGAAAGTCTTGCTGGAAGAAAGAACTGGCCAGCCGGGATCTCCCAACCTCTCTGGATGATCTTAACTGTCTAGCAACTGGAATTAATATCCGTTTCACTGAGGGGGGACAGGAGAATCCACCAGCAATGAGAATCTTCCCAGCCCCATAGATTTCCTCGACTAGAACTAGTCTTACATAGACATCCACTGCCCCCATCTCTGGTTTCTCAGGATGAGCCCATGCAAGTTTTTTGTCTGAAGAAGAACGCACTCACAGATGACGCCAGAATCTCTGTTTGTATTGCAGCAGCCAGAGTCACTTTCTGATGAATTGCCCTCTTTGCCCGGGATACTACAAGACATAGGCCTTGTGGGAAAGGAGATCCTAGGTAAAGATGCTTTGTCTCCTTGCCTGAACAAGCTGTGATGGACATGTGCTCGCATGTCCATTTGGTTGGTCCACTCTTTCGGACCTATCTTGGATCTGGTTCTGCTGGAAATTTCATCGATTTGTCTTTGATCTCTAGATTCTGTTAACCTGTTACTTGTCTAGGTAAGCCTCTGCTAATCTCTTTAATTAATGGAGAAGTTCTTAAGGGCTACACTATTGCACTAAACCTTTGATGCTGCCGGTTGGGCCAACTCACAAGGAAAAGATTTCGTTTTATTGATGTTCAAGTTTTACTTTCTCCAGCTCCTACTGGGTCTTCCTCTTGAGACTGGCAGGAGGTACAGTGCGAGGTCACTCGCTGGGGACAACAGTGGCACTCCTGCTGTATTATCCCGCCCTTCCACTAACGCTCCCAACTTGCCTTCATTATCTTCCTTCTGCATATCAAGAATTTCCAGATGTCTTCAGTGAGAAGAAAGCAGAGACCCTTCCACCACATCGGCCCCAGGACTGTCTGAAAGACCTCATGCTGGGCACGACACCCCTCGCAGTAGGAATACCCTCTGCCTGTGCCTTGTCAGACTACAAAAAAGAGAACTTGCAAAAAGGTTTTATCTGCAAGTCATTCTCTCCAGCCGGCAGTACATGGAAGGAGACAACATCCAGTGGGTTAAAAGTATCTAGACTTACTTTTTTCCTCCACAAAAACACCAACATGCAACGTTTCAACCTATTCAGATCTTTGTCAAGCATACACATGACTGCTACACAGGGCCATTCCTAGGGGCGGGCGAGACGGGCGATCGCTCGGGGCATCGGGGCTCTGCTTACCCGAGGGGGGCGCTGCAACCGCCCGCCTCGCCCGTCGGGAGGATCGCCCCTGACTCTGCGCGGCTGTTTTATAACAGTCGCGCAGAGCCAGCAGCTGCAGGGAGGAGAGGGACGGATCGTCCCGTCCTGCCGCTTTCCCTGCATCCAGTGTAGCAGGGGGCGCACGGCTTTTACCGCGCTCCCCTGCGACGTGGGTCTCCCTCGGCTAATGGTCTTGCCGCCGAGGAGATCCTGGGAGTGCGTGAATGATGACGTCCACGCTGCTTACACCGCTCAGGCAGCTCCGGACGGGACGCGCGGATCGAGGTGAGTATCTTATTTGTTATTATATTAATTAGTTACAGGGGGCATCACATGGCTACAGGGGGGGCATCCTGGCTACCAACGGGGGCATCACTAGCTACAAGGGAGGCATCATGGCTACAAGGGGGGCATCACTGGCTATAGGGTGGCATCACTGGCTACCGGAGGCATACTGGCTACAAGGCATAATTCTGGCTACGGGGGAGATTACTGGCTACAGGGGGTGGCATCAATGGTTCAGGGGGGCATCATGGTTGTGTGTGAGGAGCTGCGTGACAGGGGTGCAACTGGCTACACGGGGGGCATTATACTGGCTACAGGGGGGCATCACTGGCTACAGGGGGGCACGCACTGTCTACAGGACATCTATGTACAGGGGGGCATCTACTGGCACAGGGGGGCATCTTACTGGCTACAGGGCTACTGTTTGGCTACAGGGGCATATTACTATGGTACTATATGAGGTGCTATAGATGGGAGTTTGTATGATATAGGAAAATTGATAGAAGTCCTGATAACGGGAGGGATTCTAAAATGTTTGTTTTTTAAATTTTTAGTGAAGAGTCGGGAGTAGTTGTCATGGCGTCTGGGACTGATGGAATAGGAAGAAGAGAAAGAGCCAACTCTGCAGAGGACATCTCCTGTGAGTACTAGGGTATAACTTTACTGAATTATTGTATATGTCTGCAGAGCCTGTGTACGCTGGTATCCAACACTGTATGGTCAATGTATGCCGGTTAATATTTGGGGGTAGTATGTCAGTTGTTGTCATTATTCGGTCACTATGTGCAGGTGATATGTGGTCTGGTGTGGTGTATTATTCGGTCACTAGGTGTTGGTGATATGTGGGTTTAGTGGTCTTGGGATTCTGGTTGGGATGGTAGCGTGGCTCGCGTATTATTTGGTAACTGTATGACTTTTTCTTTATGTAGTTTTATGCGGAGCACATTATAGTAAAAGCTTTGTGTATTATTTTGCTTTGGTTTAGTGGTGATGCAATGGTGTCTCGGCTATGTAGTGGCGCGTATATGTTACCGGGGGGGGGAGCAAAATTTCTTCACCTCGCCCTGAGTGAAATTTGACCTAGGAACTGCCCTGCTGCTACAACTTGTCGTGATAAAGGACTTGCCAATTATTGACAGCCAATCATATACACATGACCCTCCTCCAATTAAAAAAATAACAAACAATTGCATGTTCAGTCCCAATGTATAACAAAATATAAACCTCAGCATAGATAATCATCTTTATATAATCTATCCCCTACAGTACTTAGTCAGTGCCGGGGATCCCCTGTGCAGGAATTTTTCCACAATATATAAATCAATAGTATATTACAATTCCTTAAGCCTGTGTGCTCCCTGAGGTGCTTTGGATTCCTAAAACCCCTGGCTATTCCCCATAGATTATCAATTTTACAAAAGTGGAAAAAGTTTATGCTTGGGGATAAAAGCCGGATCCTTTTCACGTCACTGCCGGGCGCCTTTTTTCTAATCCCCCGTGTAAAAATTCCCCCTTGACTTTTTATTCAGATACCTTACGTAAATTTGTATTACTATTTTTCATTTTTAAAGTTCCTAATTTTTAAGGGAAGGGGGCACCATACCTTGTCAAACTTTACCAATAGTAATTGTCACAGATCCCTGAGACCCACCCCCCCAGGGCCCCTGCTGCCGGGTGTGCCGCGCCCCGCATTCGGGTTGCGGGACGTAGTTCCCCCATCTGTCCCCCGGGGTACTTTCCGATCAGCTCCCGCGCAGCCCCTGTCCCGCGGCGCGCAGGCCCCCCTCCCTAGAGCGCACGCGCGCCGCAGTGTTTAAAATTTAAAGGGGGCCCGCGCACCGGTAATTTGGGATTGCCGGTCGTGCCCCTATTTACGCCCCGCCTCTTCTGGTTACCCTGTGGATCTTTAGTCCATTTTGCCCACTGGGAAAGCTTTCCCGAAAATCTTGTCTATTACCCTGTACCGTACCCTTTTCCTCGTTCCCCGCCCGATTTGCCCCTGTCCTGACTTCTTGCTTGTCCGACCGAACCTCTGTGCCTGTCCGAACTTAGCCTGTCCCGATACGTTACGCCTTACGTTTTTTTACCAGCCCCTTGGCTGCCTCCCAGCAAGTTTGTAGGGGTGGACTGGTGACTCCCGCCGCAGCAAGTCCATCCCGCTTTGCGGGGACTCTGGGGAAAAAGGGACCCACTTAGATTCTGCTCCTGGCTGGCTTACGCCCCGCTTGGGTGGTCCAGGGATCCCCCACCGTTGGACTCGGTTCGGCTGGAAAAATTTATGGATGCTGCCTTGGTGTCTGATTTCAAACCCCCCGTGGTCCATTGGAAAAGCCCCTTGTCTCTCCCCTGCCAGTTAAGAGTCCTCTTGACCCCACCAGTACCCCTACCCAGCCCCTTTCTCCCTTTAGGCGGGGCCACAAATAAGGAGAAAATGGTGTTTTTGTGCTCCCGGTCCTCCTCCTTGTCCCTTTTGGGTCTTCCATGGCTGCAGCGGCCCCTGTGTCAATGGGAAAGGGCGAAGTCTTAGTTGGGGGCAAGGGGTGCGATCTTGCTGTTTGGTGGATCCCACCGGTGCTTCCCGTTTTTCGATACCCCAACCCCATCTTTAGCGGCCTTCCCGCCCATACCAGGAATTTTCAGACTGTTTTTTCCGAGAAAGCAAGCTGGACTCTACCCCCGCATTGCCCTTACGAATGCCTGATGATTGTGCCGGCACCCCCTCCTCCCCGGGGCCGAGTTACCGCTGTCGTACCTAGGGGCATGGGTTGTCGGCCCCATTAACGAAAATCTCCCGAAGGGTTTATTCGGAAGTCCTCCTCCCCTGCCGGGGGTGGATTCTTTTTGTAGAGAAGAAGAGGTCCTTACGGCCATGTTCGATTCCGAGGATCAACAAGATTTCCATTTTAAAAACCGGATCCTCTGCCCTTTTATTACCGGGTCTTGACCGCTACGGGGAGCCAGGATATTTTTAAATTGGATCTGGGGGAATTATAATCTCATTCCTTTTCGAGAGGGGGACGAATGGAAGACGGCTTTTTTAACCCCGCGTGGGACTTCAAGTACCTAGTGATCCCCTTTTGGTCTCTGCAAAGCTCCAGCAGTTTTCCAGGGAGTTCGTTTCAGACGACATATTCCTGTTGCCGCCTATATTCCTGAATCGTTGTCTATCTGGACGATTTCTAATTTTTTCCCCTGATCCGGAAATACCACATATACAGCCATGTACGACAGGTCCCTTCGGCGTTTTGATGGGCTATCTGAGGCTATCGCCAAGCTCTAAAATTGTTCTGTTACATCAGCAAAGCCTTCCATTCCTCGGCTACATTATTACTCGGACAAGGGCTGCAGATGGATCCCTGCAAATGTCTGCGTCCTGCAGTGGCCAAAGACCCGGTTTGGGCTATGAAGCCAATACAAAGATTCCTGGCTTTCGCCAAACTATTATAGGACATTTTGTTTCCACACTTCTCATCACTAGTGTTAGAGTTAGTGGCCTTTAATCAAAAAGGGTAGTAATCGAGCGTTATAGCCACAGCGTTGAAGGATGCGTTCCTCAAGCTGAAGTCTATGTTCGCCTCGGCCCCGGTACATCACATGACCGGACACAGAAAAACCCTTCTTTTTGGAAAGTCGATACCTCTCGGTGGAACAAGCGGAGGAGCTGGTACTTTCTCAAAAGGGTCCCAAGGCAGTCCATAACATGTGGTTTTTTCTCAAAACGTTTTCCTCTAGCTGGGAGGAAATTACGCTATCGGAGACCGTGACATTACTGGCCATCAAGCTAGCCCTAGAGGAATGGTGCTATCTCATGGATGGAGCTTGACACCGGTCATTATTTACACCGACCACAAGAACCTCCTCTACTCCAGACGGCCCCAGCGTTCTAAAACCCGTGCCAGGCACGATGGTCTCTATTCCTTTTCCAGATCAAGTTTACTGATCATTTTTGCCCGCGGAGAAAAACGTCAAGGCCGATGCCCTCTCCCGTGGGCTCTGATCGTGTAGGAGAACAAACCAGCACCACGGCATATGCATCTCCCGAAAGGCTAATCTCTGCTGCCCATAGAATTGCAGCGAAATCCCTCCCGGGCAAGGACTTATGTGCGCCGGCTCTAGGAGAAAAATACTGCTTGGGGACATTGCTTTCCGAGTGGCAGGACACCCGGGAGTGAAGAAAATCTTCTCTCGTATATCCATTTTATTGGTGGCCACTGTTGGCCCAAAAGACGTTACGTGACTTCGTGCGCCTGCAACAAGTGCTTCCCATTTAAAGCGGGAGGTCTGCCTGCAGCCATGCCTATTAATGATGGTCCCTGGCTCCCTCGTGGCATGGATTTTATTTATCTGACTCCCGCTTCCTCTGGTTAATTAACGTGATCTGGGTAGTCCATCACGGATTCAATTTCCAAAATGTCCCTTTTCGTCCTCTGGACATGGTCTATCCATGCTCCTCGTTTGGCCAGCATATTTTTCGGGTACTTGGGCTGCCCCGCCATATTAGTCTTGACCGGGGGGTTCAATTTAGTTTCTAGGTTCTGGCGCTCCCTCTGTATCCAGCTACAAGTAAAATTGGATTTCTCCTCGGCCTATCACCTCAGACATACGGGCCAGTGTGGAGAGGTTTAACAGTACTGGGTGCCTATCTGCGGCAATTTGTTTCTGCTCGCCAGGATGACTGAGCAGTCTGTTTACTGTGGGGCAGAATTTTCATTAATTCGTTGACTCTGGTCTGACGGTGCCGCCCCTTTTCTATTGTCTACCGGGCGACATCTACCGACCTCCCCTTCCCCTCTCGTGTGGCCCTCTGAGGCCCGGTGTGGAAGATTGGTCCAGAACTTAACTGCCATTGGAACAGAAACACAAATCTCTTTACTTCGAGTTCCGCTCATAACAAGCATACAAGCTGACAGAAACAGCGAAGACCTCTCCATCTTCTCTCCTGGTGACAAGGTGTGGCTGTCGGTGAAGTATTAATCTGCTCAAGATCCCTGGTTAAAAGCTTGGTCATCCAGTTCATGGGGACCGTTCGAGGTGCCTAAAAGCCTAAACCAGTGGCATTACAAGCTCCGCCATTCCTCCATTATGCGGGTCTCCGACTCTTTCCATGTCTCTTTCTGAAATGTCGGTCATCCTAAACGTTTTGTCGGAAAGTTGTTCGCAACAAACTTTCTGAGGCTGACGACTACCAATGTGCTTTAACGGTAAAGGAAATTCTGGGACATGAAATCGTCTGAGGGAACGTCTTTTCTTCATTGTGGAAGGGGTTTGGGCCCCCGAAGAAGGTCCTGGGAACCAGAAGGCAATTCCGTGACCATTAATTGATATCTGGAGATTCCTTCCAGGCCAGAAAGAGGGTGTGCAATTGGGGATGGTTTACTGTCACGGACGCCCTGCGACCCTCATCCTGGCGTCATCAGGCGCCATTGTGCCCCGCTGCGAGTTTGCGAGGGGCGGTGGTGTCCGGGCCAGACCTCTTAAACACCTCTCATTCCCTCAAGGCTTTGCCTGACAACAGGTTTCCCTAGAGTTTCTGTGCTCTTGATGTGATTTGTTTCCTTGCATCTTGAAACCTCGGCTTGCCTTTGACTCCGTTTTAGCTCTCCGTTTATGTACCGCGCTCCCACGCTTGTTTTGACTTGGCAGTTCTGTCCTCGCTTGTTGCTCGATTGTGTACTGCGCTCTGACTGTGTTTCGGACCCTCGGACTTGTTTCTGACCTTCCACTTGGCTTACGTTTCTTGGCCTTCTACCGGTAACACACCGTTACCCGACCGGACTGAATTGACCTCTGCGTTTTCCCTGATGGCCCTGCACTTAGGAGCGTAGGGGCTGTCGTCCAGTTGGGGTCTGCTTCCTAGGGCAGCACGCTAAGTAGGCAGGGACAGTGGGCTGGGTGGCAGTCAGGGCCCACTGCACCTCCTCTGACGTGACAGATAAATTAAAAACAATCAACAGATGATGCTATACAGGAAATAGGCAAGCTACCATTGTTTGTGGCACTTTATTTTCTTGGTTCAGCCCATGTGGCTCAAGCGTATTCAATGTGTAGATCCAATATAATTCACACATCCTTAACCTGTATTGTCTATCACCTCCTCATCTTAATGGAGGGACATTGTGAATCATCATAGAGCGCAATTGCATGATCAATCCCAATGTATAACAAAATTTAAACATCAGCATAGATAATTATCTTCATATAATCTATCCACTACAGTACAATAGATCGGTGGCCTGGGATCCTCTGTGCAGAGAACTGTTTCCACAAATATATCACATCACATAGTATATTACAATACCTTAAGCTTGTGTGCTCCCTGAGGTGCTGCTGTGGATATCCTATTAACCCTGCGCTATTACCACATAGTATACATCAATATTAACAAAAGCAATAGACAAAGTATATAGCTACGGGGATCGTAAGCCGGCATCCTAATCACATCACTGCACAGGCGCCTATCATTCTAATACGCCGGTGTACAACTTCTCACCTTGATCTGTATATCAGACTATTCCATGTCAATGCAATATACTATGTTTACATTTTAAGTTCCTATAAGCCCTCTTCAATACACTCGCCCACATATTATAACCTTATCTTTAGGACTGGGACACCATACTGTGTCAAACTTTACCAATAGTAATATTCGCCAGCGCATAAGAAAAAATGACAGCTGCAACATAATCCTTATTAACTACACCAAATCAAGTATGTCCAACAGCCACTGCACCATACAAAAGGAAGCATGGGCAAAACTAAGACAAAAAATACATAAGACAGAAAAAATATTAATTTTATTTAGGAAATGTTTTTTTTTAAATAAACTTTTTAAATAAAGAATAGAATAAAGAAAAGAAAAAGAAACATCCCACTTCCAGTAGAATAACCAGGCTCTAATCATCCAAAGAAGAATCATTCAATTGATCTGCAAGAAAAGTAAAAAAAACTATTGAAATCTGACATATTTGAGATAAATTAAAAACAGTCAACGGATGATGCTATACAGGAAATAGGCAAGCTACCATTGTTTGCGGCTCAAGCGTATTCAATGTGTAGTAGTGATACATTTAATTCACGCATCTTTAACCTGTATTGTCTGTCACCTCCTTGTCTTAATGGAGGGACATTGTCAATCATCATATAGCGCAATTGTGCAATCGTATATACTTTCTCATGAAAATGGGCTGGCAATGGTAAATCAAGGCGTTGACATCTAATTGTGCTCTTATGTTTAATAATCCTTTTTTTTTTACTTCTGTGGTAGTTTCACCAATGTACAATAACCCGCAAGGGCAAATCAACATAGAACTAACTATGTAACTATGTAATATATTATATAAATATATATATATATATATAATATATATATTTAATATATATATTTTTATATTATTTTTTATATATATATATATATAAAACAAAATTGGATAAGCAAGTAAAACATTGTTTCATTGACTACCTTTTGCCAGTATATGAATGTACATAAGAGTCCGCTTTCACTAAATTTCCACAGCACGAATAATTCAGGCATCGAAAATTTCCAGTTTTAGGAGGACACAATGTTATCTGGGTCTGTCACTTAAATGAGCCAAAGCCAGATTTTACAAGCATATATTTAAGATCCCTTGATCTTTAATATGACATCAAAGGTGGAGATTCATAAGTTGTAATGTCAGGACACCCTTGTCTCAATACTGACCAATGTTTCCGCAGGATATTAGATGTTCTGCCCCACTCTCTGGGCCAAACTCTGAAACAAAAGGAATTCTCTCAGCTGTAGAATGCTTATACTTTTTCTCAAACAATGTCTCTCTTTGTATATTTGTCACCGCCTCCCTATGTTTCTTTCTGTACTAATGGTTTAGGATAACCTCTAAACACAAATTTTTAACACATCTCATCCAACCGTATATCAACCACATCATCATCCAGGTTCACAATCCTGTGAACCCTGAGGAGCTGGCTCCAAGGCAGTGAGTCTACCTTCCTCTTTGGATGATTACTGTGGTATAACAGGATATTATTCTTGTCAGTAGGTTTCACATAGATGTCCGTCATTAATCTGTCATCATGAATAGTGTTGAGCGATTATAATCGACAAAGTTGAAATCGGCACGTTTTTTATGTTGATCGGAATTTTTTGATCACGCGATAATTTAGGTGAAAATCTGCGCATAATCTATTAATATTGCGTCATTTTCGGCGCTTCCTGTCATTTTGTCGGCCAGCAAATCAGCTTAGTGAATAGAGCAGAGTGAGCTGTGTGTGTGCGACGTCATGACTGGGATGTGTATGGTTGTGATTGGCTGGAAAAATTACATGACCTTGTTTTACATAGAACAGCCCTTCCTGTTCAGCATCAGTGTGTGTCTGTGTCTCATAAGAGCAGGACGTGTGCTCGGTCTCTCTCAATACAGCTCAGCGAAACAGTTCTCTTTGTTCACACAGACAACTATGCTTTTAGCTGTGAACATTAAAACATAGGTAGATTAGAGAATTTCAGTTTTTAGTTACTTAGGCTGAGAATTTTAAAGAAGCATCTAGCGCTGTACAGCCTCGAGGGAAGGCGGGGGGGGGGGGGGGTGCGGGCGAACACAGACAGACAGGCTGGCAGGCAGGCTTTTGAAAGGAGGATAGAGATTGTGCAGCCCAGACTCTGCTTTGACCCTGCATTGAAATAGCTTTTTATTCACAGTTTTTGGCCAGTTTTTGGTGAAATATTAGCTTGTATTTTGTGCAGCCTGTACTTATATTAGGATACAGATCTTTTCTAGTAACTGCAGGTGTATTTGATAGGTGCAAAACTCACCTTTTATTATCTGTACACAATTTAATTAGGTTTTTTTCACTTTGGCCCAGCTCAGTTTTGTTCAAAGACCCACTTTGTACTTACAATAGGATACAGAACTTTTCTAGCCACTGCAGGTGTATTTATAGGTGCAAAAAACCACGTTTTTATTATCCGTACACAATTTAAATAGATTTTTGTTCACTTTGGCGCTGGCCATTTTTGTTAAAAGACCCATCTTGTATGGATATTACCATACAGAAATTTGCTAGTAATTGGTGTTGTATTACATAGGTGCAAAAACCACCTATTATTATCAGTACACAATTTAATTACGTGTTTTTCCTTTGGCGCAAACCCAGTTTTGTGTAGT
>JAODAL010077136.1:0-13376 GCA_025379985.1 Phyllomedusa bahiana | reverse complement strand
GAAATAAAATTTTGGGATAGGGTCGCAACTTAGTCAGAGACATCTGATAACTAACACAAAACATCTGCCTTAAATATTCTTCCCAGCAGGCTTGAAATGCGCAAAAAGTTGAATCGAGAAATGAGCAGAGATCACCAAGTTTTGAACAAGGGTTCAGTCTGTCTTTAGATAACAGAGGTTCTTAAGTTTCACCGTAGAAGACACAGGATGAAGAGCTCTTTCCAACAAATGGCGCTTCAAATTGATAACTTATGGCCAACAGTTTTGGGGCTCCCAATAGTGAAATTTCTTTCGCAGGAGAAATGGTTTTTTTTTGGGACAGAACTGCACTGGCCCTGACTGTGGAGTCGTCAACCTCAAGGTAAAAAGGCTACTCGGGGTCTGTCTAATGTAGAAATGTAGCTCACGCAAAGGCTCTCTTCAAATGGTGAAAGGCATCCTCAGCCTCTGGAGTCCACAACTTGGGGTTGTTTGCCCTTCTTGGTAGGGGGAACAATGGGTGCCAATATGGAGGAGAAATGAGTCATAAACTGACAGTAAAAGTTAGCGAATCCCAAGAAGCATGGAGGTACTGTAACGGGTAGCGCCGCGGTCCGGTCCACGGACCGCGGTCGCACCCGTGCCCCCCGCGGCAGGTCCCCGGCGGGGACGGGTGCCGCCGCGGGTCCACTGTCGCCCGTGGCTGCATCCGTCCCGTCTCCTCACCTAAACCCGCCGCTCACCGTTTCGCTCCGCGTCCCCCTGCTGGCGGGAAATTGCGCATGCGCGCCCCCTAGCGCCCCCGGGCGCTCGTTTCATGTAAATTTAAAGGGACAGTGCGCCGGTAATTGGCTAATTGCCGGACGCTGGTCTCATTTAAGTTTAGGTCCAACGTCACTTCCCCCGCTGGATCTTTGTTGCCCCTCCCTTTGAGAAAGCGTTCCTGTTAGCCCAAATTAGCCTTGCCGTTGTACCAGCCTTGCTACTTTTTCTCGTCTCCGAACCTCTGCGCCTGCCCTGACCTTATCGCCTGTCCTCGACCACGAACCATGCGCCCTGTCCTGACCATACTGCCTGCCCACCCCTACGACTCTTGGATTACGTTTTTGTACCTCGCTGCACCTCGGCTGCCGCCGCAGGCAAGTCACGTCAGGGGGGACGACCTGGTAGCCTCAAGCCGCAGCAAGTCCATCCCGCTTTGCGGCGGGCTCTGGTGAAAACCGGGGGCTCCGTCGAGTCCGTTCCCTGGCGGGGCTGAGCTATCATCGCCTGCGGTGGTCCTGCGGATCACTACCAAGTCCGTTACAGTAAGACCCAGCCATGGATCCCGCCAAGGTCCCTTTCTGCCAAGCATCACGGATATTTACGACGGTTGTTGCCACAAAACGCAACAAATCGCACAACAAGGACAGCAGTTGGGCCAGCTCTCTGCCCATGATGCTTCAGCTCCTAGCATCCCCGCAGCCGCCTCCGTCTGTGGCTCCATCTACATCTGCAGTTCCTTTTGGCCACCGTGGGACCCAAGCTTGGGCTCCCTCTCCCCTCCTGCTTTTCCGGGGACCCCCAGCTCTGCCGGGGTTTCGTTACGCAGTGCTCTATGCACGTGGGGCTGATGGCGGACCATTTTCCCTTCGGAGAGATCTAAAGTGGCCTTCGTGGTGAGCCTATTTTCCCGGGGAAAGGGCCCGGGCTTGGGAAAACCCCCCCTGGGACAGGAACGACCCTGTGACTGCGGCCCTACAGATTTTCCCTCCAGGAATTCCGCACCGTTTTTGAGGAGCCGGCGCGTGCTTCCTCCGCCGAGACCGCCCTCTTGAGCCTTCGTCAGGGCGAGTCCTCTGTGGGCGACTATGCGGTTCAATTCCGTATCCTGGCTTCGGAGCTCGCGTGGAACGATGCTGCCCTCTGCGCCACCTTCAAAAAGGGTCTGTCCAGCAGGGTAAAAGACGCTTTGGCAGCAAGAGACCTCCCGTCCTCCCTGAACGAACTAATTCTCCTTGCCACTCGCATCGATATCAGGTTCACTGAAAGGCAGGAGGAGCTTCGCCAAGAAAGAGAGGCTGCTTCATCCTCAGCGTCCGGGAAATGCTCTCACCTAGGTGCCGTGGGAGAGGCGGCTCTAGGTGCAGTTCCTCCCGCTCCACGTTTGATGATGCCAGTGGAGGTGAAGACTGACGCTGGTTCTTCGTTCCGGAGTTCTGCCTTCCTGGACTCGGGGTCAGCCGGGAACTTTATCCATGCCTCTCTGGTATCCCGGTCCCCCGGCGTGGCCTGTAGTTCGCCTGGAGAAAACCTTTCCCTGATTTCCTCGGTTAGTGGGGAGCTCCTCACTGATCCCACCCATAATAACCAGGCCAGTGACCTCTCCGGTAGGGGGCCCTTACTTTAAGGAGAAGATCAGGTTCCACGTCCTGTCCCGTGCTTCCTCGGCGATCCTCTTGGGGCTTCCCTGGCTGCAACGTCATGCCCCTACGCTGGATTGGAAGACTGGTGAGGTCCTGCGTTGGGGACCAGAATGCCAGAACCTCTGCTTGGAGGTACCACGCCCGGTGCCTACCACTTCTCCGCACCCGCTTGCCGAGCTTCTGCCAGGTCTACCAGCTGAGTACCGGGGACTTTGGGACGTATTCTCCGAGAAGGAGGCCGATACGTGCCACCACAATCGGCCTTTACGACTGCCCCATTGACCTTCTTCCAGGCACCAGTCCGCCCCGGGGAAGGGTCTCCCCGTTTTCTGTCCCGGGGGAGACTCAGGCCATGTCGGCCTACATACAAGAGAACTTCAGAAAGGGTTTCCCCGTAAGTCCTCATCCCCACCGGGGCCGGGGTTTTTCTTCGTGCAGAAAAGGAGGTTCCCTTCGCCCTTGTATTGACTACCGGGGACTCAATAAAATCACCGTAAAAAACCGCTATCCTCTCCCGCTGATCGCAGAACTTTTTGACCGCCTCAAGGGGGCTAAAGTGTTTTCCAAGTTGGACCTGCGAGGTGCCTACAATCTCATCAGAATTCGGGAGGGGGACGAGTGGAAGACGGCGTTTAATACCCGAGATGGACCATTTTGAATATCTGTAATGCCCTTTGGGCTCTGCAACGCTCCAGCATGTTTCAAGAATTTGTTAACGATGTCTTCCGGGATCTCCTGTACACCTGTGTTGTAGTGTACTTGGATGACATCCTAATTTTCTCCCCCGATCTTCAGACGCACCGAACCCAAGTGCGCCAGGTTCTGCGACGTCTGCGCAGCAATCGTCTGTACGCCAAGCTGGGAAAATGTTCATTCCATCAGACCAGCCTCCCCGTCCTCGGGTATAGCGTCTCCGCCAAGGGCCTGAAGTTGGACCCAGCTAAAACCTCTGCGGTTTCTGCAATGGCCTCGTCCAGTCGGTCTTCGGGCCATCCAGCGCTTCCTGGGCTTCGCGAATTATTACCGCCAATTTATTCCCCACTTCTCCACCTTGGTGGCTCCTATCGTGGCCCTTACTAGGAAGAACGCGAACCCGAGATGCTGGTCTCCTGAGGCTGAGAAGGCGTTTGTTGGTTTGAAAACTGCCTTCTCCACTGCACCTGTTCTGGTCCGGCCTGATTCCGAAAGCCGTTTTCCTTGGAGGTGGATGCTTCTTCTGTGGGGGCAGGGGCCAGTCCTCAAAACAGAAAGGCCCCAAGGGCAAGATTCTCACATGTGGTTCTTTTTCTAAGACCTTTTCGCCGGCGGAGCGGAAACTATGCCATTGGGGACCGGGAACTCTTGGCCATCAAGTTAGCCCTGGTGGAGTGGCGACATCTGCTGGAGGGGGCTCGCCATCCTATCGACATTTTTTACGGACCATAAGAATTTACTGTATCTACAGACGGCCCAGCGTTTGAATCCTCGCCAAGCCCGATGGGGCTCTCTTTTTCTCCCCGCTCGACTTTCGCATACATTTCCGACCTGCTGAGAAAAACATCAAGGCTGACGCCCTCTCCCGTGCCTCGGACGTGGCCGGTGAAGAACCCGTGTCACAACACATCATTTCTCCCGAACGGTTGGTTCACGTGGCTCCCGCAGATCTCCAGAACATCCCTACTGGCAAGACCTTCGTGCCGCCCGCACTCAGGAAGAAGGTGTTGGAAAAGGGGCCATAGCTCTCTCTTGGCTGGTCATTCCCGGAGCACGGAAGTCCTAAAGCTTTGATCTCACGGCACTACGGTGGCCGACCCTGGCACAGGATGTAAAGGACTTCACGCCTCGCCTTGTATCACATGTGCTCGGAACAAGGTCCCACGCCAGAGGCCGGCCGGTCTCCTGCATCCACTGCCCGTGCCTGAGATTCCCTGGACGCACATAGCCATGGATTTCATCACTGATCTTCCGGCCTCCTCTGGGAATTCGGTCATCTGGGTGGTTACCGACCGGTTCTCAAAGATGTCCCACTTCGTACCTCTCCCGGGCCTGCCGTCTGCTCCACAATTAGCCAATCAGTTCTTCCGACATGTGTTCCGACTACATGGGTTACCGTCACACATTGTCTCCGACCGCGGTGTCCAATTTGTTTCCCGATTTTGGCGTGCACTATGCTCCCGTCTGCAAGTCAAACTGGACTTTTCGTCAGCATACCACCCTCAATCCAATGGACAGGTGGAGCGGGTAACCCGATTCTGGGGGAAAAACCTACGTCACTTTGTATCTGGACGTCAGGACAACTGGGTCCGACCTACCTCCCTTGGGCCGAATTCTCGTACAACCATCGCGTTTCGGAGGCAGCCGGCGTCTCTCCATTCTTTGTAGTCTATGGCCGCCATCCGCACCCCCCCCCTCCCTCTGCCCACTAATTCGGAGGTGCCCGTGTCAAACGACCCAAATCCGGGATATCAAGGCCAAACTGGGCAGGAGACGCGACGTTCCCTACTTCGGGCCTCTGCCCGTATGAAGACTCAGGCTGATAAGAGGAGAAGACCCGCCCCAACATTCCTCCCGGGGACAAAGTTTGGCTCTCCTCGAGGTACGTGCGCCTGAGGGTTCCTAGTCTCAAATTGGGCCCTCGCTTCCGCGGTCCCTTCAAGGTTCTTCGGCAGTTGAACCCGGTGACGTATAAGCTCTCCCTGCCTCCATCCCTCCGGATCCAAAACGCATTCCATGTCTCCCTCCTTAAGCCGGGTGGTCCTGAACCGTTTCTCTCTCAGGAATGTAAAATCCTTCCCCGTTGCCAAGTCCGCCGACATCTTTGAGGTAAAGGACATCTTGGAGATGAAGACGGTCAAGGGAAGCGCTTTCTTCCCCCGTAGATTTGGAAGGGCTTCGGCCCCCGAGGAGAGGTCCTGGGAGCCAGAATGCAACATCCTGAATCGTAAAAAAACCCCCTCCTCAGGGGTTTCTGCATCCTAAAAAGGAGGGGAGGTCTAAGGGGGGGGGTACTGTAAAGGTAGCGCCGCGGTCCGGTCCCACGGACCGCGGTCGCACCCGTGCCCCCGCGGCAGGTCCCCGGCGGGACGGGTGCCGCCGCGGGTCCCACTGTCGCCCGTGGCTGCATCCCTCCCGTCTCCTCACCTGACCGCGCTCCCGTTCGCTCCGTGTCCCTGCTGGCCGGGAAAGCGCATGCGCGCCCCCTAGCGGCGCGCGCGCGCGCTCGTTCATGTAGATTTAAAAGGGACAGTGCGCCCGGTAATTGGCTAATTGCCGGACGCTGTCTCTATTTAAGTTTTAGGTCCAACGTCACTTCCCCCTGGATCTTTGTTGCCCCGTTGCCTTGAGGGAAAACGTTCCCGTTAGTCCATTAGCCTTGCCGTGTACCGACCTTGCTACGTTTCTCGTCTCCGAACCTCTGCCGCCCGCCCTGACCTATCGCCTGTCCTCGACCACGAACCATTGCCGCCTGTCCTGACATATGCCTGCCCACCACTACGACTCCTTGGATTACGTTTTGGGACCCGCTGCACCTCGGCTGGCCGCCGCAGGGAAGTCACGTCAGGGGGGACGACCCCTGGTAGCCTCAAGCGCAGCAAGTCCATCCCGCTTGCGGCGGGCTCTGGTGAAAACCCGGGGGCTACTTAGATTCCGTTCCCTGGCGTGGCTTAGCTATCATCGCCTGCGGTGGTCCTGCGGATCCACTACCAAGTCCGTTACAGGTACACCATCCAGTTGAGCACAGCAGTCTGTTTCTCCAGGTCCATTTATAATCCTTGATTGGAAATTATGTAGCCAATGAAGGGGGTGACTGGTTCACTCAAATAGACATATTTCTAGATGGCATACAGTTGATTCTCCTGCAAGTGATCAAGGACTTGTTGGACATGTTTTCAATGGGATTCCAGATCGGGGAAGAAAATCCGAATGTTCCCTTCGAGATACACTACAACACAACAATAAAAGGGCCCCAAAGAAAATGTAATTGACAAACCTAAACATACAGCGGAACATTGCAGAGAGAATGGGAAAAGATACTAAAAAATGTCCTCCCGTTTTCTACTCTTACCTTCGCAGATGGGGGATCGATTATTTGCCTCCTGCAGTCAATTTTTGGAAAAATTTTTGCAAATTCTGTGAATAACCCGAAATCATGGGCCAGGAATAAGGGGTTTTTTAAACAGTGTCTTATTTAGGCCTCTGTAGTCGATGCAGGGTCGTAAGAACGTGCTTCTTTTCTAAAAAAAGAACCCTGGAGAAGATGAATGCAATAAAGCCTTTTCTAGTTTTTCTTGAATCAGGCTGACAAGGCTCATTTTCAGGCAGGGATACAGGACACCTACCACAAGGAGGGTTGGTCCCGGGAAGGAACCAATAGAGCTTTCATAGACCCCTTTGGGGTGGGGTCTCAGCTTTCTTCTTCAGAAGACATCCACAAATCTTTATAGGGTGCGGGCAAGCCTACGATTGCTAAATGGAGGAGATGGTACTCGCCTAAAATGCATGACCTACCGGTTTTCCAACGATACCAGAGAAAGTAAACAAACCACTGAAGGCCAAAAAGGAAATGGAACAGGTAAAATTCGGAGTACTAGAAAGGCAACTTCTCACGATAAAGGGCCCCAATGTAGAGCTTTAAATGGCTCAGTATGGTCCGGGGGGAAACCGCAATATTTCTTTTTTAAATGGGGGAAAATAAAAAGACGGGTCAGGTGGGTCACTGGCAGGCAATACTTGGACACCAAGAAGCTGGATAAAAGCAGAGTCAAAACCACAAAATCATAGCCCGGAGACTGAACTAGAAGGGAAGATTGGGGTCACAGGCTGGTTTTCAGCCTGGGGGTCCCCCCTTCAACCCAAGCACTGGAACCCGGGGAAAATTCCATTAAAAGTTTCCCTTCCCAGCATAGTATGGGCAAAAACTGATTTTTGGGGCGGTCGTTTTTACTCGTCAGATGAACCTCCAACCTGCATGGGTTCATTATACAAAGGGGCGGGGGCACTGCATTAGTCTCTGAAAAAGGGGTAAAGTGGAATCTACGGGGACAGGGCAAGTGGACATGGCCCTTTCTGGTCATCCCTCATGCTGTCCCTCAGCAAAAGGAGGCAATATGGGTTTCCCAAATGAAAAGAGGTCACGGGATGGCAGGCGGGGCTTCCAGATTTAAATATGGCATGCAAGCCCCCTATAAAGTTGTGAAAAGGGCCCCCTCTTTGTTCCGGGCCACTTCAAAGACAGGGTGGGAACCAGAGGGGCATATTGCCCCACTAAAGCCCCCTTGCTGAAGTGGGGAGGGCAGAAGTGTCCGGGAAGAAAAAATTTTTTTACTTTAGAAATTGATGATGTTTTTCAATATTTAAAATTTTACCCGCTGTTTATATATAAACTAATCTCGAAAAAAAACTACAAAGCCCATTCACTAACTGTGGAAAAAAAGAAAATTTTGGCCGGCCGTGCAAAAGCAAGAATAAAATAAAAAGGTGAAATCCTGCATTTTATGTGTTAAATCGCCGGGTTTAATAAGTGTAACTGTGGGAGTTTATCATTTGTGCTTTTAAAATTAACATGCCATAGAGACCACACTTAGGGTTTAGATTTTTGTCCAGAGCCCCATTATAAATAGCCCCGTTTTTTTACTTTGTGAAGAATTAAATTTGGGGAATTTAGTAAAGATCTGCTGCCATCTTGTGGAACAAGGAACTTCTGGACATTTTTGGCACCCTTTTTTAAATGTGAACAGGTTGGGCAATAAGGGACACATAGGGGGCGGGATGACCTTTTCGGGGGGCGTATGAAAATTTACCTAGGCAGTTTCCCCACCCCATAACATTAGGGTTGACATTTCAACCTATTTTAATTTGTGTCTACTCTTAAATTTTTGGAGGAGTTGGGGTAGCCCCATTTCAATTTTTCACCTAGATCTCAATAATAGGGGACTTTAAACCCAGCAATTGTGCCACTTTATTTATTCTCAAATTAAAAGGGCTCGTGTAAGGCGTCCTCCCTTCTAATTATGTAGAAAATCTTTGAGGATGAACAAATAACTTCAATTGCTTCACAACAAACCTATGACAAATCAATGGCGGGAAAATCCCACCATAGAGGCTGTGCACTAGTTGCGACCTCCCCCGGTGGACGGCACAACTACCTGAGAACGCAAGGGACTTGACCCCTGGGGGCCGTGTGGTCCCCTTAAACTGTTTGGCTCCTCGGGGGACAATCATCCCCTGCCTTCCTGGGGTTCACTAGGAGAACTCGGCCCCGTTGCCTCAGGGGGGAAAGGGGAGAGGTAAGAGCCTATTTTTTTCACTAATAGGGCCATATCTACGCCCCAACCTACCTTCCCAGAGCCCATCTTTTTATCTATCTTTTTAGCATAAGGGTTTTTCAAACCCCCGAAGTAATTGCTATTCCAAAAAAAACATTAACCCAAATTTAAAGTCCCCCCAACAAGAAAACAAACAAAATTACCAAAATCGTTGTGGATTGTTCCACATCCCCCACCACAGAGTTATTTCCAAAATATTCAGTAAGGACTGACTTTGATAAGACCCTAATTAATTGCCCTCAGCCAACCAAGTCTCTGTAACGATAGCGGTGGGGATCCGCTGGGCCACCGCAAGCGATGGTGAAAGCCCACACCAAAGGGGGCGGAGTCTAAGTGAACCTGTTTTTCCCCAGGCCCCCCCCCCAAAAACGGGATTATTTCTGCCGGGGTACCAGGGCAATCGAAGGCAGGCTCGTATCAGGGACACATAGGTCAGGGGAGGGCGGCAGAGGTTCGTGGTCGGAGGATGGTAGAGAAACGGTAAAGGTAAACAGGAATCCAGACAAGGCAAAAAAACGTTTTTCTCAATAGGCTCCCAAGGGCACTAAAAAAAAAAAGCAGGGGTGCCGGAGGGGGAGCCCTTATATGGGCAGAGGCCGGGGAGCAGCCAATTTCCCCGGCGTCGGCCCTTTAAATCTGAGAAGACCGCGCGGGTGCTCTAGGGGGCACGCCTAGAAACAGGAGCGAGGTCGGGTGGTAGTGATCCCGGGGGGCGAGTGGCCCCCCGGGGGTGTCGATTCGTGACAGTCTTATTTGGCGGCAAGCACGTCCTAGGTCGAGTTTTTCCTTGGCCAATTTTAATCACCGGGTTTAGAACAAGGTTTCCCTTTTTCAATATCCGATGTTGCAGATATTTTTCACCCCACTTTTAAGCTTCTCCCCTAAACCCCAATGAACAGCAATAACTCCCCCGATTTCCACCGGTTTCAGTCCTTGACATACACACCCACATTTACTTTTGTTACAGTAAAATTCATGAGAGAGAGTAAAAGTGTGTTTTTTGCCGCTTTGCTGATCTTCTTCTCTGATCACTCCTCAGACAGACAAATCCACCAATAGACCCTCTCTTTTTTTTTTAACTGCCTTTGTAACATGGTTTTCAGACCATCTCCTTTATTTTTTCCCGATTTAACAGCAGTACTAACTTTCCAGAAACTGGGTTGAGTAGTTAACCCCTTTTAACCTGCATAAACCTGTTTAAAAAATCATTTAAAAACTTTAACCAGTCAAAATTTCAGAACGCAGAAACAAAGAACAATCATCAAAAATTTCCTCAGATCATGGCTCCCAGTAAGAAAGCAGAGGGGCCATTTACCATCCACATAATGACCTTGTAACTTTCTACCGATATAGAGAAGTAAAATAAAACAAACAACATAAAAATAATACAGCATCTTTAAAGGGAATGAAAATACAAGCTTAATAGAGTCATTAAAAAGGGGGGGAAATGTTTTCTTCACTTTTTCTATGAGAAAAGAGAAAAAAAGAAGAATACAGGAACTTGCATCAATTCCTTTAAAAAAACCCTCTTCACGTAAAAAACCCAAAGCATACCTCTAATTCGTTTTTCTACAGCACAATCACCCTTTTTAATCTGTACAAGTACACAGACCGTGAACAGGACTATCAGGGACCTACGCTCCTCCCAAAACCCTTTTTTTGCAGTGCCCTTATAGTAAAAAAAAAACCAAGTACAATATCCATAACTGGGGAATTGGAAAGTCATAAAAATTAAATCTTTATTAATAATCTTAAAAAATTTTTAAATCACCAAAAAAACAAATTCAATTCGGAGCAAATTGTTGTCAACCCTTGGGTTAAACAAGCTTTGAAAGTGACAGAAAAATAAATATGAGGCTTACCCTGTAAAACCCTAGGAGACTAACTAGTCAGCTGCCCCTACCCATTATAAAAATGCAAATAAATAAAAAAAAACCTCAATCAGGTTGTTATGAAAAGGAAAAAAAAAAAAACGGGTTTGGTTCTTCCCGGGTTTTGAACCTACCCCCTTTTTTGTCCCTGGAGACAAAAACTTTACCCTCGTACTCAAATGCTTTACATAAACAGACTTTTTTTGACACAAAAGGGGAAAGGCCGGGTGATGTACCTGCTGGGTCACATGATATGCAATTCAAAACATACACACCTTTCTGAGCACAAGAGCTTAAGGCGGGATGCAGGAGGTATGAAATGAGATTGGGGAAAAAACCCTTTTTAAGCACAGGCCTAAAAAGGTTTTTAATAAACCAGCAACTTTTTTTGTTTTTGCCTCCCGAATTTAAAAAAATTGTAACTTTTTTTTTTCTTAAGTATTACGTTGTATGAGGACGGTTTTTAACGGGGAAAAAAAGTTGTACTTTTTAAGGCATATTTTCAAGTTTACAAATAATTTCTTTTGCAGTCTGAACATAAAAATAGTGTTTTTTCTGTATTTTTTGCATATTCACATTTCATCCTAAATAACCGTGGGTTAATTCTACAATTTTTTAGGGTGATAGATGCTTAATATGTGTATTTTTTTTATTTTGTGAATGTAAGAAAAACAAAATTTTTTATTAAATAATTATTTTTATTTTTCTACATTTTTTAAAAGGAAATATGTGCTAATTTTATTTTTTTTTTTTAAAATCAAAAAATCTGATACGTATTTTTTTCTTCTTAACCATTTTTATTTTCTGATTGAATTTCTCAATTTTCGTCTTTTAATTTTGTGGGGCAGCATTCTTCCCTGCACTGCTTAACAGCATTTGAGAATGCTTTACAGCATGTAAAATAGGACCGTAAACTGGATCAGTCCCATTGACTTCAAAGGAGATATTCTAGGCAATCTGTAACCTGTGAAAAAGTTGCAGGGAGGAGGGGGTTTAACGTGACATCTCCTTTTGTACTGGTGGGACCCTGTGTTATCTTACATTTGGTGCCCTTTTTCAGTATCCCTCTTTGTGATAACGGCAGACTACTGAAAACTTTTTCCTACAGGACAGGAGGTGTCAATATTATTGTGCCTAGGGGGCCAAAGTGAAAACTGAAAATTTTAAAAATTTAAATTAAAAATTTATTGAAAGTGATAGGGAAAAATAAAAACAAAACCCAAAATTTTCCCTAAAAAAAGTGTTTAACATAAAAACTGACTTTAAACAATAATCTTTTGATGACCCCATTTCCTTTTAACTTTTTTTTTAAAATCCCATTAAGGGAGAATTATTAACACTTTTTTTTTAAATTCGTAATGTATTTTTATTTCCCTGTACTCCGTAGACACAGGCTGCAGTCAGCACAGCACACAGTGTACCCTGACAGCAGGCTTACAATACAGTCAAGGGCCCCGGGGTATCTAGTCCCCAGGGCTGACGTTTCGATATTCCCCGGGCTCCCCTTTTAACCGATGGAGATGGGAACCCCTTTGATTATCATGGCATGTACCGTAGCAGGGTTCGGAATTTTCCTCCGCTCCCTGAAATTTACAGAGACAGCTCCTTTCGCTTGCCACAAAACCCCCCCATCTTTTGGCGTCGCGAAAAAAAACCCGCAGGGGCAGGGGGTATTAAGGGGGTTAAATCCATACCATACAGACCGCAGCTATAAAACTATAGAGGAGCTCTGAGGGATTCTGACAATACATACAGCATAAACCACTCCAGTGGCAGTCTAATGGGACAATGGAAGCCTCCATTAACTACCCCAATCTCCCCTAGCCCTGTCTCACAAGCAGTTACTTGTTAGCTCATAGTCTGCTCTGGTGACTACATCACAGAAGCAGCTGAACCACTGTCCACCACTGGCCTACTCCGACGTCATATTTTCCAGGGCACTGAAGAATGACAGCATTGCACCGCCTGCATCACAAAGCCTAGCAAGGCTTCTATATATCCCTTAGGGCCTCATCTTTATTCAGTTGCATATGTGGGTATTCTCTTTCATAAAGTAATTGTCTGTTACGGACGCCATTGGGGAGATGGGCGTTCTCTTTAGGGGGCCCTGATCAAATTTTAAAAATTAAAGGGCCCTCGCTATGGGACAAACGATTTATAAAGAGCAAAGGCACAGATGGGGTTTGCTGTTTTTGGGGGGGTCAAATTACTCATAACAGTTCAGACTGTATATTTCACCACATTTGGGACCCATGTGAAAAGGGGACATTCTGATGAATGTTGCGACATATCCATAGAAAATAATAGGCCAATCATAGTCACTTTTGGGTACACTGTTTTCTGAACACATATGCTTTCTATGCTGAAAGAAAAGTGCAATTGGCAATACTTTTCACAAAAATTTTGTTGGCGATTATTACGACAAAGTTGGGGAAAACGGCCCCCAGTTTTTTTGTTGATCGAAATTTTTTGATCATGCGATAATTTAGGTTAAAATTGTGCATCATCTATTAAGATCGCGCCATTTTCGGGGCCCCCTGTCATTTTGGCGGCCCGCAAATCACTTTTCAGAAAAGGCAGGGTGAATGTGTGGCGAGTATGACTGGGATGTGTATGTTGGATTGGGTGGGAAAAAACACAGACCCGTTTTACATAGAAACGTTTCCTGTTTTAGCCTCAGTGTCTCTCAGCGTCCAAGCAGAAAGGACGGCGCTCTCTTTGTCCCAAAAACCAGCGAAATTATTTTATTTCTTTACAGAGAAACCTCTACTTTACTGGATCCTTACAAATTTTGTTAATTTGAGATTGGAAGATTT
>JAODAL010077135.1:0-13376 GCA_025379985.1 Phyllomedusa bahiana | reverse complement strand
AAGTCAAACGATCCACTTATTGGGAAAGCCGGATGCGTTTGTCTGTAATGACTCCTCCAGCTGTGCTGAAGGTCCGCTCAGATATGACGCTGGCTGATGGCCAGGACAACATCTCTATGGCGTGGTGAGCGAGCTCGGGCCATTCGTCCATTTTGGATACCCAGAAGTCTATTGGGTCCGGAACACATACAAAAACATCGGTGTTGAGACGCAGATAGTCGTGCACCATGATCTTAATCTGGTCTCTGTGTGTTGGATGTGTGCCCTGCATTGCATGCGTTGGTGAGGTGGTAAATAAAGATTGCCAGAGGTCACGCATTAGGCTTCTACCACCTTGCCTGCTGCTGCTGCTGCCGCTACGGCTACTTGGCACTCTACTGCTGTCACGTCACTGATGTTGTTCCACCATGATATTTGGGGAACGTGAAGCAGACGCAACAGATGTCTCTAGTTGATCAATCAGCATGGTCTCCATTTCCTGCATTTTACTCTCTATTTGGGTGGGTGGAAGGAAAGTGCTGAGTTTTGTTTTGTACTGGGGATCCAGGAGGGTGGCCACCCAGTAACTGTTGTTCATTTTGATGGCCTTAATGCGAGGATCATGTTGGAGGAAATGGAGCATCCATGTGAGAGATGGAGCCTTGATTTCCCAAGCCTCTGGGTCGAGGGGCACTAGCAAACTGATCTTCCTCATCTTCCTCCTCCGCCTCAAATTCGCGCCAACCTCTTTCCAAGGCAGGGACGTCGGTAACGTCAGTGTCTAGGAATACCTCCTCCTCCTCCTCCGCTTCCTCCGGCACAGCTTCAACACAGCCCTGACTTGCCTGAGATGATGCACCCTGAGAGCTGATGCGCCACCTTGCCCTAGCCTGGACCCCGAACCACTGCCTAATGAAGACCGATGAAATGTGAAACTGTCGGGCCTTGTGGATTTGACGGAGAGAAAGGCTCCGTGTCCGCATCTGTGTCCGTCTCCACCTCCGTCGCTGGCGGGACCTGTTGTTTCAGAGTGTCCAACGATCGTTCCAGAACTAAGATCACCACAATGCTCATGCTGACAAGGGCATTGTCCGCACTGACCATTTTGGTGGCTTCTTCAAAACGGGCAAGGATGGTGCAGAGCTCTTTCACCTGCCTCCACTCTCGGTGTCTCAACACCCCGAGGTCCGCACCGCTGCTTGTCAGGCCATGTGTCACTTCGTACTACGTAATGGCATTGCGCTGCTGCCACAATCGCTGGAGCATGTGGAGGGTGGAATTCCAGCGTGTTGCCACGTCAACAATGAGACGGTTGACGGGGAGGCCGAGCTGACGCTGCTATGCAGTCAGGCGGGACGAAGCAGGGTGCGAACTGCGGAAGTGCGAACTTAGACTTCGAGCCTTCCTCAGCAGGCAGTCCAGTCCCGGGTAGCTCTTTAGAAATTTCTGGACGACAAGGTTCATGACATGTGCCAGGCAAGGGATGTGCTCCAGCCTACCGATCTTAAGGGTGGCCAGCAGATTTCGCCCGTTATCGCACACCACCTTGCCTGGCACAAGGTTCTTGTCACTCAGCCAGCGCTCGGTCTCGTTGCGGAGAGCCGTCCACAGCTCCTGACCTGTGTGTGGACGGTCTCCAAGACAGATTAATTTCAACACGGCCTGGTTTCTCTGGGCACGTGATGCCACCAGAGGACCTTGGGGGAAAGAACCCTGCACCATCCCTGCGGTTTTGAAGAGCGTGCGCCGAGCCTGAGAGCCACCATCACCCCCAGAGACATCCACCCAGCTCACCCAGTGAGCTGTCACAGAGATATAGCGGCCTTGGCCATGCTTACTAGTCCATGTGTCGGTGGTCAGATGGACTTTTCCGGCCACAGATGCAGACAACGTGCTTGAAATTTTAGATGACACGTGGCTGGCCAGGGTAGGGACGGCTTTTCTGGCAAAGAAATGCCTGCTCAGCATCTGGTATTGGGGGCAGGCAAGGGCCATGACGTGGCAGAACCCATCTGTGTCCACCAGACGGAAAGGCAACATTTCCAAGGCCAAAAGCCTGGCAATGCCGACATTCAGGCTTTTGGCTTTGGGATGGTTTGGGTTAAAGTGTTTCTTCTGCTCCCAAACCTGGAAGACAGAAGGCTGGCTGCTAGACTGGCCGCTGTACGGCGTGCAGGTCATCAAACTGGCGGGAGGAGAAGGGGTAGGATGGGTCTCTGGTGGTGCTGGTGGTACTCGGGCGACGGTGGAGGCTGAAGCGGAGGCTGATCCCTGATCATGACTCTGAGAGACATGGGCAGCTGAGGAACGCTTGGTGGTGGCGGAGGAGGAGGCGGATATAGAGGGTGTAACAGTGGTTGGAGGCCCGGCGTCGGTCTGGCCTTTTTTGGCCAAGTGTTGCCTCCATTTCAACTAGACATGTTGGTGGTGGTTACCCACCTAAGGTTCTTGCCTCTTCTTATGCGTTTACGGCAAAGGCGGCATATGACATCGCTGGGTGAATCAGAGGCTTGCTCAAAGAAGGCCCAGGCTTGAGAGGTCCTGGACCTTTTCGACGGCGATAAGCGAGGAGCGGGGTTTGCGCTGACCGTGGCTGGCGGAATCATATCACTTCTGCGACCGCCCTCTCCCTTTTTGAGGCGGAACCCGTACTGACACTACCCCATCGTCTTCCTCCTCGTCCAGTGATGAAGCGCTCGCAAGTAAATTCTGCTGAAAAGACCACGTTGGATCCGCAATGTCGTCATCATCATCATCAACACAGGTGACTTCGTCGTCCTGACTTTCTGCATCCAGGAGCTGCGGGCTACAAGCAAGAGGGACTGCAAGGCATTGCCGACCGCCCGGGATTATTGCCGATTGACCGGCTTCCTTCTCCTCCTCTGATGGCATCAGTAACTGGGCGTCAGAGCAGAGAAAATCATCCTCTTTGGCCTCTTGATCTTTTAACATGCCTTCTGACCCCAACCGCATTTTGTCATCAAAGAAGTCTTCAGAAAATGGATTATCCACAGTGGTGACATTTGGGCTGCTTCATGTTGGACGGATGCTGGTGATGCTGATGACGACATTTGTGGTCGTGACTGGGAGGACGAGGAGGTAAGACTGCTGGATGCAGGTTGCATTAACCACTGAAGGACAGATTGGCGACGCTGTTCGTTACTGAGATTCACAGGGCCCTGACCCAGCGATGACAGGCCTGACGGTCCTGCAACTGACGATCCGCTGGCATGCGTGTTGTCGCCAGCACTGGAAGGAGCACCATCTCTCGTACCTCTACCTCCATGTCCTACCAGCCTCTTTGCTCACTTACCACCTGAATTTCGCTCCATGTTCAGAAATATAAAAATTTGAGAAGGTATGGAAGAGTTTTGGAAAGTCTCTTATTAAAAGACGGCAAATCACAGCTATTCTCAAATCCCTCAAATCAAAACAAAATTGCTGGATTCAAATTTAACTGCAAAGTAGATCTATCAAAAAAGCTTGACTGACCAAAAGTGAAAAAAACACCTGTCTGAAATGTATACGGATATTAAAAGGTATTTTTGGCACCTTTCAATTCACCTGTGGTGACTACAAAATTGCTGTATTCAAATTTAACTGCAAAGTAGATCTATCAACAAAGCTGGCCTGCCCCAAAGTGAAAAAACACGTATCTGAAAAGTATTCGGATAATAAAAGGTATTTTAAGCCCCTATCAATTCACCTGTGGTGACTACAAAATTGCTGTATTCACATTTAAGTGCAAGGTGCCTCAATAAACAAAGCTGTAGTGCGCCAAAGTGAAAAAACACGTATCTGTAATGTATTCGGATAGAAAAAGGTATTTTTTGGCACCTATCAATTCACCTGTGGTAACTACACAATTGCTGGATTCAAATTTAACTGCAAGGTGGCTCTATCAACAAATCTGGACTGGGCAATAGTGCAAAAAACACGTATCTGTAATGTATTCGGATAATAAAAGGTATTTTTTGGCACCTATCAATTCACCTGTGGTGACTACAAATTGCTATATTCACATTTAAGTGCAAGGTGCCTCAATGAACAAAGCTGTAGTGCGCCAAGTGAAAAACACGTATCTGTAATGTATTTCTGAATAATAAAAGGTATTTTTTGGCACCTATCAATTCACTGTGGTAACTACATAATTGCTGGATCATATTTAACTGCAAGTGGCTCTATCCAACAAATCGGACTGGGCAAAAGTGCAAAAAAACACGTATCTGTAATGTTTTCGGATAATAAAATGGTATTTTTTGGCACCTTTTCAATTCACCTGTGGTAACTACACAATTGCTGGATTCAAATTTAACTGCAATGGTGCTCTATCAACAAAATCTGGCTGGGCAAAAAGTGCAAAAAACACGTACTGAATGTATTCGGATAATAAAAGGTATTTTTTGGCACCTTTCAATTCACCTGTGGTGACTACAAAATTGCTGTATTCACATTTAAGTGCAAGGTGCCTCAATGAACAAAGCTGTAGTGCGCCAAAGTGAAAAAACACGTATCTGTAATGTATTCGGATAATAAAAGGTATTTTTTGGAACCTATCAATTCACCTGTGGTAACTACACAATTGCTGGATTCAAATTTAACTGCAAGGTGGCTCTATCAACAAATCTGGACTGGGCAAAAGTGCAAAAAACACGTATCTGTAATGTATTCGGATAATAAAAGGTATTTTTTTGGCACCTATCAATTCACCTGTGGTGACTACAAAATTGCTGTATTCACATTTAAGTGCAAGGTGCCTCAATGAACAAAGCTGTAGTGCGCCAAAGTGAAAAAAAACACGTATCTGTAATGTATTCGGATAATAAAAGGTATTTTTTGGCACCTATCAACCTGTGCTGTCTACAAAATTGCTGGATTCTAATTTAACTGCAAGGTGGCTATATCAACAAAGCTGAAATGGGCAAAATTTAAAAAGAACACCTATCTGAAATGTATACTGATAATAAAAGTGGAGTTTTGCACCTAACAAAGAGACCTGCAGTTACTAGAAAAGATGTGTATCCTAATATAGGTTCAGGCTGCCCAATATCCAGGAAATATTTCAATAGAAAACTGTTAATAATAAAGCTATTGCAGTGCAATGTCTACACTAAGTCTTGGTGAACTTTATCCAGTATTCTTTATAGAGCTTGTCTGTGTTCGCCCGCGGGGCCCCCACCCCCTGCTCCCCTCCGTGACTTTACAGCGGGAGATGCTCCTTTAAAATTCTCTACCTAACTACATAAAATCTTCCAATCTCTGATCTAACTAAGTTGTAAGGATCACATCTAACAATAGAGCTTTCTCTGTGAAGAAAGAATAATTTCGCTGAGCTGTTTGGACACAGGCAGAGCGCACGTCCTCCTGCTATGAGACGCTGAGAGACACTGATCATGAACAGGAAGGGCTGTTCTATGTAAAACGAGGTCATGTGATTTTTCCAGCCAATCGCAACCATACACATCCCAGTCATGACGTCGCACACACATCTCACCCTGCTCTATTCTGTAAGCTGATTTGCTGGCCGCCAAAATGACAGGAAGCGCCGAAAATGGCGCGATATTAATAGATGATGCACAGATTTTAACCTAAATTATCGCATGATCTAAAAATTTCGATCAACATAAAAACTGTGCCGATTTCAACTTTGTCGATAATAATCGCTCAACACTAATTATCGACTATCGGAAATTGTCTTGATAATTGCCGATATCGACTTTCGACCCGATGACGATAGTCAACGTAATCGCTCATCACTAATCATGACTGCTGTCCTCCTCAATGGTCTTCGTATGCAGAGGCTGACCTCTCACAACATGACCTCCCATGCCACTCTCCACATCAATACTTTGCTGCCTACTGCAAGAATCAGGGGATGTCTGCCCCACCTCTTCGCTGCCAAGTAGCTGCTTACTGTCCTCAAATTGTTTATCCTCGCTATATAGTGGCGCTGAGCCCAGACCACATAGTAGTTCTCTGGCTGAGGGAACCGAATGGGACAGAGGTGGGTTGAGGACAGGTGAATGCCGCTGAGCTGTTCCTGGGCCATGCCAAATAAGCGTTGTGTCTGACGAACCCACTGAGTCTTGGCTGGGGTTGTCAGATGTAATCTGGGATGAAGTTGATGACCTAGTCAACCAGTCAAGAATCCTTGGGTTGGTGGTCAACACACGGCCGCTAGATGACACCGGCAGTTCTGTCTTCACCGAGTCACCCCTGCTGAGACGTCCCCTTACTGTGCTGCAACCTGTGCCTGCTCCAGGAACTTTTGTGCCACTGCCACTTGCATGTGAAGAGCCTGCCACCTCTCTGTCTGACATACTGTTTGATAAAAAAATTTATGTCTGTATATGATAAACACACACTCTGTATTTTACTCCAAATGAACCCACTATCAACGGGCTAAATTAACCCTTGGATATTAAATACCCTACAGAAAAGAACATGTGAAATTGAGGCGTATATGGAGCAGAATTACACCCACCCTGTAATTTAGGGAGAATTCCCCACAAACCAAAACAAAATCATAACGCTGGTAGCGTTAAATGTGTGCAACTGAATCACTTGTTAAACTCTTTGGCACCAGTCTCTGATAAAAGCAGATTGTTTTATAAAGACTTCTACAGAGCAGCAGATACAGAACGCTGGTTGAGATAGAGGTGTGCCACTGACACAGACTTCTGGTGGTCTTTCCCCCCAAAGTCGCTGATAAAAACAGTTTGTTTTATAAGGACTTCTATGGAGCAGCAGAAACAGAACTCTGGTTGAGGTAGAGGTGTGCAACTGACACACACTTCTGGTGGTCCTCCCCCCCCCCCCCCAGTTGCTGATAAAAGCAGTTTGTTTCATAATGATTTCTATAGAACAGCAGCTAGATGTTTATGCCCGGACAGACTGTGAGAAGTGTGAGAATTTAAGATGGTATCCATATTTATAGGGCTGTGATGTCACAGAAGCCCACCAGTCGCTAATTGGCTTCATGTCTGCACCTGTCATTGAGGGTGTTTCTTTCTTTCTCCCAGAGTTCTCTGCCCCATGTCACGCCATGTGCTCACGGACATTTTACCAATAAAAAAAAGACGCTTCATTCCCGCGAATCACCCTAAACTTCGGCTTCGTGCAGAACCGAAGTTTTCCTGAAAGTCTAAATGAATTCCACTTCGTTAGAATCGATTCACCCATCTCTAGTCTTAAATTAATTTTTGTTCCTAAAGACGCTCTAGGTCTTATTTTCAGGGGATGTCTTATTTTTCCATGAACAAGAATTCACATTTAGGGCCACATGTATGAAAACTGTCTAGGTCTAAAATTCACTTTGTTCCCCATAGCAACAATCAAAGGCCCCCTTTCATTTTTCCAGAGCACGTTATGAAATGAAAGGGGCGCTCTGATTGGTTGCTATGGGCAACAAAGTGAATTTTATACCTAGACAGCTTTCATACATTTGGCCCTTAAGGCTAGTGATGAGTGATTCGGCCAATAATCTGATTCGAGTAGATTCCAGATTTTTGATTTTGATGTTCGATCTTCTATTGCGATTTATCTCCGATTCCCATTAAAGTCTATGGGAAAGGAACACCAGCTTTATTTTCATACCCAAACAGGTTAGGTGAAGCTGGAGTTAACATCCACAACAGTAAACTTGATACGTGGTACATTTTAGTCAAGACAATTAGGCTACAAGAGTCGCAGAAAAAAATTCACAGGCTAAAATAATCCATACCGTTCAATGGCTAACCGAAAACATGAGGACGGCGTAGCCACAGCAGGTACAGTGGTAGCAAATTGTCATATATGTAGTGGCCGCTACCAATGCAGAAATAAAATTGGGTGCTTTTACAAAGGGGCTTGAGAGTACAAATATGAGTGATGTAAATGCTGAGGTGCACCTTACAAGAAAGGAACACCCTGAATTCTGACTGTGGTGGATGCTGGCTATGCAGAAATAAAATTTGGTGCTATTTCCCAGTGGCAGCTGTGCTGTTCAGAGCACTGGAGCTATTTCCAAATTTCTAACTAATACTAACTAGAATTCTGTAATCTTGCTGTACCCTAATCTAACTACTCTTTCAAAGATCCTTTTCAATTGTAAAATCGCTGGGAAATAATCTCTACTAGCTCTTAAAAAACTCAACAGAGAGACAGTGACGAGGTCATGTGATTTCAGCAGCCAATGACATCCCTACACACCCCACTGGTGATGTTCTTCACCCCCCACCCTCCCGTGCTCTGCGCTGATTGTCTGGCCGTCAAAATTACAGGAAGTGCCGAAAAGGGCGCAATTGGAATCTGCGATGGGAGATTATTGATCAGATTTTAAGAGAAATAATCTCTTCATCGCGGAACCAAGATTTTAGTGAAAATCTGCCAGATTTCAACTTTTTGTGATTTCATCGCTCAACACCACTTAGGGCCACATGTATGACAAGTAACCTATGGACAACAAAGTGAGGTTTAGACCTAAATCGTTTTCATACATGTGACCCTTAGTGTTTAACAAAAAATAATCAACATTTATTAATATACTGCAGTCACGTTATCACAAACATCTGCATAACCAGCCAAACTCTGAATTTCATCAATAATTTCTTATGTGCAATAATTTATGGTACTTTTACCATGTCATCATCTTCAGGAACATCATCATCACTCTCCAAACCCTGAATTTCATGGTGAATTTCTTGGCCCTAATCTTTCATGTCTATCAATAGCACTTTCCTTAAATGAGCACCTCTTGTTCAGATAGCCTCCCATACAAGGCAAGACCTATCTAAATTATCTGCTAACACTAATGTATGGCGTGGAGGGAGCTGCAGCAATGACTTCCACTAGGTCTTATTTTCAGGGGAGGCCTTATATTTCTATAAAAAAATTGCAGTAGGTCTTATTTTCGGGGGATGTCTTATTTTTAGGGAAGTATGGTAGTGGAGTATAAATATGCATCTGCAACACATTGGTTCATATACAATATTCCTTAAGGTGAAATTGCACATTGAATAGACCAATGCATGCCTCTGTTTGACTTTCCCCACCTAGCTATTCACACTTTAGCATATTTAGCATTTCCTAAGCACTTTGGTTCCACTTTGGACACCTTGCAGCCAGATGGAGTGCTTTGATGGATTTATAGACATGAAGAGCCTATAAATTGTTTTTACAAAAGGGTTATTTTCTTTCTGTGTTTACCTCTGTGCAGGGGCGTCGCTAGGCAGGTTTATTCGGGGCACAAGCCCCGAACAAAGCTGCCTGTGCCCCGAGTCTCAGACCGCCGGCTCAGGCTGCGGGCCTGCAGCAGCGACGTTCTATTGAGCTGTGTGTCCGTGCTCTGGACGCACTCACAGCTCAGGATGGTTGCTAGGTGCAGGGAGGGAGGGAGGCGACTGCAGGAGATGAAGGGGCTGAGGAGGGGGGAGGGGGCGCCGGCTGCTCACACTGCCAGAGGCAGGAAGTTCCGGAGCACAGCACAGTGTGCGGCAGTGAGAGGCTCCGCCCCTGCTGTGATCTCTGCTCCCATCTCCTGCTGCTGCAGTGTCCTGCCCTGTCTATGGCTTCAGCAGCTCCCACAGGTACACACATCCTGGAGGTCTCTAGGGAGTGAGGAGCCTCCCTGCAGAGACCAGGACTACGGAGTGTAATAGGAGGAAAACAGCAATATCTTCATGAATATAAACTGTACTGAGTGTCTGAGTGTGTGTGTGTGTTGGTGTGGTGTTGTGTGGTGTTGAGTGAGTGTGTGTGTCTGAGTGAGTGTGTGTTGTGAGTGGTGTAGTGGTGTGTTCTGAGTGTGTGTTTTGTTCTGAGTGTGTGTTTTGGTTCGAGTGTGTGTGTGTGTCTGAGTGTGTGTGTGTGTCTGAGTGTGTGTGTGTGTGTGACTGAGTGTGTAAGAGAGAGTGTGTGTCTGTGTGTCTGAATGAATATATGTTCACACTGCGTAAATTGCGGGGCACATTTCTCCGCATATTTGCGCTTCAATACGCCCGACATTCGCACCGCAATTACGGTAATTCATAGCTCTCCTAGAGACCTATGGATTACATGTCGTATTGTATGCACAGGGGGAGCAGCGCGTGATTCCAAAACACACAGCGTATTGCGGTGTGTACCATACTCGCCGCAATAAGCCGTGTGAACAAAGGCAAAGGGCCCAGGCCCCGGATGTATTGGGACCCTAGCAACGCCCCTGCCTCTGTGACATGCTGCTGGGGATCTGCAAGGGAGTTACTATGTAGACATTCTTTCTGACTGTTGCGCATGACAGTTATATTTAGCGTTGAATAACTTGCCATTTATCTGTAATGATCAAGCTCTACCTGCCTTGATCAGGTGAAAATCAGGGGGCCCTTAAAGTCTGCTCTTCAAATCCAGTTCAAGCCAGCAGAGCTGGACCTGTTTCCATGTGGTCAAGGGAACCAGCTGCAATAGCAGGGATCAGATACCCCATAATTGTAAAGACCCACATAATAAAATTACCATTTCTGTGCAGTGATATCACTGTATAGTGAGTAAACTGGTTTGACAAAGGACTATATTGAAGGCTGAAGAGCTGGAGTCTAAGTGGCCCACGTTTTTTTTTACATTTAAACCTCTATACAGGGGGATCTTGACTTTGCTGCAGGGAATACCCAGGGAATGATCCTCAACATTGTCTGGTCCATTCCATTGCATTTTCTGTAATCTGTTGTATGTCTATGAAGCAGTATAGCTGGGTGATATTTTGGTCTTGTTTTCTGGCCTAAAGACACATCAGCAATATGTCTTTTCTTGTTTTCTGACGTCTGACAAAGTGGCAACTATGCCAAGCTAAACAATTACCTCTGAACATTTCAGTTTGCCTTTTTTAGGTCTTTAAGAAGCCTGTGGGTCTGTGCTCAAAGTGTATGTGTAGTACAGCGTTTCCTTATATTTATTTCCAGTTCATTCCTAACTTCTCTACTCTGGTGACTCCTTACAAAGATAGTGAACAACGACAAGAATTATACTTCCTAAATGAAAGAAGCAGCTTTCCTTCAACTGAAGGATGATATTGACTCTACTTCTATCTCCAGACAAATCTCAACCCTTTATCCTGGAAGTTAACACATTTTCTGTGGGAATCACAGTGGTTCAGTAGAAATAACAGGGAGAGAATCATAACTTTGTGACTTTTTTTTTCTTTTTTAATAAAAATCCTCTCTGAAACTGAACCAAATTACTCTATTAGAGATAATGAACCCCTTGCAATTCAATCAGGCATTGAAGAATCACCATCTATTGGAAGAAGCCTAACACCCTGTGATCATTAATATGTACCAAAAAATCTGCTCTACTTTCCCAAAATGATCGAACACTGTAGAAGAATCGCAACACGATCCTGTTCTTTTCCCATTTTCACTGCCTGCTTCATTTATGGACAGCCAACTTGGTAGAAGCACCAATATGTGCTAGTTCTAATGGTGTAATATTCATGTCTAGTTCTACATGTATATATACATCTCAGTACACCACACTATATAATATATATATTTAACTGTATTATGAAATTATATATATTAATATTACTATAATATACTATATATAAATTATTATATATTATATTATATATATATATATATATATATATATATATATATATATATATATATATATATAGTGACGCCTTCACTTACGTTCCGGACGCCATCTTGGACTGTCCTGGGGGTATCTAGCGCTCAGATCGCCATCTTTGGTAAACAGATAATGGCACTCCAACACAGGCTTCAGTTGAGTCTGGCCTCAGCCAGTTTTATTGAGGCACAGTAGACATATATCGAAAGCAAAACAAATAATATCCTCGGCCTTCTGGCCACTAACTATACAAAGGTAGAGACCCTCTCTATCAGTGGCCTCGGCCTATCGCCGAGCACCATCAACACTTTACCCACACTGGGGTCAGGCTTCTTTCCAAGCCTCCGGGGGACCAGAGCCTCTCTCCAGCTCCGCCACTGCTCCACTCTCAGGCAGCAGACCACGCCCCCAGTCACTGAAATAGGAGGCCCCTTTAAAAGGGGCTCCCGAGAGCTAACAATTTCTGGGCTGGAACCCCGGGACCTGGAAGCGAGGGCCCCCCCACGAAAAATTGCTTTTCCCAAAAAAGCCACCCCATAAAAATGCTGCCCTTTGGGTTTTGCCGTAAGTAATGTCAGTAATATATTTAAACATTAAAAAATTTGGTGGGTCTTCCCACTGAGTTCCGGTCCTCGGGGGGGGCATCGCGAAGGAATTTAATTTTACTTTAATGGATCGCGGATCATGCACTACCAGTGTTTCATTGCCCATACCCCCCCCCCCGATAAAGCCGTAGGGGTTTCCCCACATTGCCAGGTCCCTCCGGGGTCAAAGCTCTACGTGGGCAATATTTCCCCCATGTCTGCCGGGGAGAGGGCCTTGGGCCCCCAAAACAAAACTGGAATACCCCATGCTTTTCCCTAAACGGACAACAGAGACCCTAGCACTTTTTACAGGTGGCACAACCCTTGCCCCCTTGCAAACGGGGGGTATCACCCACACCCCATGCCGACTTCCAGGGTTACTACTGCAAATTTTATTACCACGCCAAAAAGATAGTTGCCTTTTTTCCCCCCATAGACAGTTTTGTATTGGCCCAAATTTGGGGAGTTTCCCCACTTTTTGGGCCTCTCAGAAGACCCTGGGTTTGGGCCCAGCAACCCCCCTTTTCACCAAAGCGTAATTGCAACATTCTCGGGTCCTATATCATGGGGCCCCGGGGCGCACCCAGCCCAAACCTGCTACCTCTTTGTCTGAGGACTACGAGGAAACCCAAAACCTCTCACAAACAAAATTGAGGTCCCATGACATCTCATGCTCCTTAGGGTCGCTACATTCCCCAAAATTTTTTGGGGGCCCCGGCTCCGCCTCCTTGGTACTGCTGCTTGGGCCCATCTTGTGACCCCCTCATGGTGATAATTCCTTTAACTAGGGGTACTTGGCCCCATTAAATCATTCTAGTAATTTTCGGGTTCCACTGCCCCATTCTGGCATTTTTATAGTACCCGAGGGCAATTCCTTTTTCACACCCCCTTTTTCTACTCTGTCTAGCACAACCTCTGCGCAACTTTGGAGATGTTTCCCGCAACCCCCGTAAACCTTCGAAGGGGAAAAACTACCTCTATCAGGGGCCCCTATATCTTTCACATCATTAAGTTCGCATGAGTCAATGGGAGACCTTTTTACAAACAGGAGTCGTCTAGCAGCCCCTCCTCCTTTGGTTCTCCCCTCAAAAAACCCAACTGGCGGTTCATATTAAAGTAAACCCGTCTCTTTTTTAAACATTTAAATGTAGCGGACGTCGTGCAAATGGCACCCATTGAGGTCACCCCAACACCGGGAAAAAAACACCCTGTGATTCGGTTATATTTTTA
>JAODAL010077134.1:0-13376 GCA_025379985.1 Phyllomedusa bahiana | reverse complement strand
CAGGCCCCCAAAGGGGTCCTACCTTGTTACCTCTATTGGGTCCTTTTCAACCACATACTTCGGGAAAGGAAGAGACCTGTTTCAAACACACTGCACGTTTTAAAACCTGAGGGGGGGGTGGGGTAAAAAAAACCAAAATAAGTCAGCCACTACCCCTTCAAAAAGTCAAAAAAAAATTTGGTTTTGCACATGAAAAAATTTTTGTTTAAAAAAAGGCACAAAGCACCTGGGTGGCAGCAAAACATATAGCTTTTTAAAAAATTTTAAAAAAACATGTTCTTTTTGATGTTTTTTTTGTCCATGAGTGCCCTGTTTTTTTAATTTGAAGATAATTTGTTTGGCCCACCAGTTGCATTTGTGTTTTTTTTAAACAAAGTTTTTTCATGTGCAAAACCCAAAATGTTTTTTTTTTACTTTATGTAAGGGAGTATAGTGACTTTTTTTTGGTTTTTGTACCCCACCCACTTCCTCAGGTTTTAAATCAGTGCGGTGCTTTGAAGCAGGTCTTTCGCTCCCTAATTGTTGGCTGAATGGAGCCAAAAGAGGTAAGTTGCGTAGGGGCCCACTTGCCTGGGTCCCGGTGAAGTTTCGGAAGGGGGGTTAACATTCTGGCCGAAGTGTGAACAAAAAACCTCTTTTTTTTTTTCCTAATCCTTGTTCATTTTGTTTTTCCAAAATTCCTATTCCTTTTTGATAGTTTTTTTTTAGGGCCATGTGTGCCCTGTTTTTTTGAAATTTTAATGACTATATGTTTGCTGCCACACCGTTGCTTGTGCTTTTTTTTTAAACAAAGTTTTTTCATGTGCAAAACCAAATTTTTTTTTGACTTTATGTCAATTATTCACGGCGTATACGCACTGAGAATGATGAATGTCTATGAGGCCGGCGGGCTACGTCCTGCAATTACTGCTGTGTGAGCATAGCCATAGGGAGAAAGAAGTAACAAGCTTACATGCAGGGGAAAACGAAAGTAAATGGGAGCCGGCACAGACGGCTTTAGAAGTTTGCACTGGCCAGAACGCACGTCCAAAACACACGGCGTATAGTGGCGCACACAGTACACACCGCTATGCGTCAGCTATAAGCTGTGTGAATTCACCCTTAGGCTATGTCTCACTGCGGTGGACAAGAAGCGACCTGAAAACGAATTACTAAAAATGTTCATGAAACTAAGTTTTCTGTCCACTGCCTGTCAAAAGTAGCTGAAAAAACGGCTGTTTTTTTCGTAATTTGCTTTTTTTGCCGCGTTTTTACAAGGGTTTTTTGCTTGACTTCAAGTGTGTTTTTAATTTGTATGCATAAATTAACCATTGGATGTAACTCCACCCTACAAAAGGGGATATAAAGCACATTATTGTTTTATTTGTGTCTTGTAGTCTTTTTTACGGATTTTGGCGCTAATAATGTTATTCGGTTTGTCGCAAATTTTGTTTTTTACGATTTGGCCCTAAAGACCATTTTTTACGGATTTTGGTGCTAAAATCCACATTTTTAACGATTTTGGCGCTAATAAAGTTCTTGCGTCTATCGCCAAACATATGTTGTTTTACGGATTTTGCACCTAAAATCCATCTTTTTTATGGATTTTGGTGGTAAAATCCGAATTTTTACGGATTCTGGAGCTAATAAAGTTCTCACGAATGTCAGCAAAAATATGTTTTTTTATGGAATTTGGCCCTAAAGTCCATTTTTTTTACGGATTGTGCTGCTGAAATCCGTATTTTTACGGATTTTGCCGCTGATAACGTTACCTCACTTTTGTCGTCAAAAATACGTTTTTTATGGATTTTGGTGCTAAAATACGTTTTTATGGATTTTGGCGCTTAACTACATTTTTACGGATTTTAGCGCTAACACACTTATCTCGCTTTTGCACAAAAAAATCTGTTTTTAAGGATTTTGGCGCCAAAATCAGCAAAACACAGACTTTAGCACCAAAATCCGTAAAAAAAGGACTTTAGTGCCAAAATCCGGAAAAATTTTTACCATTAGGCTAAAATCCATAAAAAATATTTTAGCCTAAAACCCCCCAAAAAGATGTACTTTTACAAAATACGTAAAAAAAACATATTTTTAGCGACAAACGCAAGATAACTTTAGAAGAGCCAAAATCCGTAAAAAAGGATTTTTGCACCAAAATCCGTAAAAAAAAAAACCTTAATTTTGCATAAAAAGCGTATTTTTAGTGACAAAAGCGAGAAAACTTTAAAAGCGTCAAGATCCATCAAAAAAATATTTTAGTGACAAAATCCGTAAAAAAATTATTTTAGCGCTAAAACCCGTTAAGAAAATGTATTTTCAGCGACAAAACGAAAAAAAAACGTATTTTGCAACAAAAGGAAGAAATTTTAAAAGCCAAAATCTGTCAAAACATATTTTCGGTCAAAGCAACAACTTTTTTAAAGCCAAAAAAGTACAAAAAGGGACACATCAACACCTGTATGAAAATTTGTAAGGTAAACCTTTATTAACACCCCATATAGGTGGGGATTTTGGGTCCCCTGGGGGTTTACATTGAAAAAGCGTCAAAAATGCCCCCAAAAGACATCAGGCGTTTTACATAGACCCTGTGTACATTTTTTTGAACATTTTGCAAAAGACGGCATAAAAAAAAACAAGCAGAAAAAAAAGCTCAGTGGAGAAGGGGAGGTTCTTACAATAAGCTAGGGGAGATGATTACGTCGTTTTTCAGGGTTTTTAGAAAACGAAAAACTCTAAAAAAAAGGAGCACGGTTTTTTCCCCCGGGGCTTTTTTTTTTTTTTTTTGCTCCCTGCCATGAGGACGAGACCTTAGGGTTTGTTCACACAGCGTTTGTTAAATACATTTTTGGGTACATGTTACGCACCGAACAACGGACCCTGAAACGTATTTAACATTGGTTCAATTGTGATTACTTTTTTTTTCAACAAAACCGTACTGTCATTAGATGTCGTGGTTACATATTTTTTGCTTATGAAAAATGATGCGTTCAAAGAACGACATGTAAATTTTGATCCATTTTATTATTAAAAAAGCCCTAGAACCTATAGGGAATCATTCTGCGCCGGAAAACTTCCCCCCAAAATGCACCACATGTGGGGACGTTTTTGGAGGGGTTTGAACAATACTTTTACGTATTGTAAAACTATCCGGGATCCGTCTCCTTACCCTTATGGAGCCCCCTCTCACCATTTTTTCTAACTGACTCCCAGTCTCCCCCTGGGGGAAGTGGCAGTTGAGCCCCGCCCTCCCACGCCCTCCCTACTCCGATTTCCGGGCTTACCAATTAGGGGAGAGCAAGAAGACCCAACAAGGGTCACAGCTCCCATCAATTAAGCTTGGTTGTAGTGTAGCCCAAGTAGAAAAAAAAGGTGTCCGCAACCGGGGGGTCCAGTTCTGGGCGGTCCCTGCCCTGGACTTTTGGCTTTTCTGCCCCCCTTCTCTGCTGGGGCCCCCTGTGCCCTCGCTGCTAGTATACTTACCCATCCCGGGGTTCCCGTCCCTGCTGCGAGAGCGTTTGTACCCGGGCTTTGGGGTATCCCCAACCCTGCTCCTCTGCCTGGTGCCCTTGCGTGGGGGGGGGGCTTTTGGGACCCACCTGGGGCACACAGGCTTATTTGTTATATAAAGGAAACTTTCCGGGCCATGCCTTTAACCTTCGGGGATGGGAATTCCTCCCCTTGCTCAAGCATCATTTTCTTTGTTGTTCATCTGAGCCCCTAAACCGCTCCTGGGTTTGCTTTTTCCTGGTTCCCCCTGAGATGCCTGTATCAATTTCGCGTCAGACCCCCTGACCCCTGGCTGCTGTTCCGCTGATTTTGCCCTGTTTATTCCCCCTTTTTTCTGCTGTTGCCCCTGTCCTTTATTCCTGCATACCCCCTGCCATTTTTCATCCCACTGCCTGCGTTATCTGTTGCTGTACCTTCCCCCTTCCCTGGGACCTGTAGTCCTTCAGCTATATCCCTGCTACACCCTCCCAGTGCCGGTTCCCGTCCTGCACTCGGCTTGCACCGAGGTAGCCACGTCGGGTTTTGGACCTGGGGATTCCCCGTAGCGAATCTGTCCAGCCTTGCAGGGGGCTCTGGAGAAGACCGGGGGCCCCTAGACTCCGCTCCCTGTGGGGCCTCCATTCTACCATTTTTGCCGGGGTGATCAGGGGGTCTGAATCTGAGGGGCCAAATATCAAAAGTCAGTGCATACAGTCACCCCCGGATCTTTAAAAGAAAAAAACATGGTATTTTAAACAACACAATGTATCTGGCCCCAAACCCAAAGTTTCGGACTTAGTGTCCTTATCGGGGTAAAAACAGCAAGTGGGGGGTTAAAGCATTAAAAAGCCTGAAACCCAATTTAAATTTTTTTCCCCTAAAAAGGGAAAGGGGGGGGGATCGGGCCCAACACCTGGATACATCACCCCCCAACCATGTGAGTCTGACCAAAAAGCCTTAGTCTTATAAAATCGGGAGTACGGATCATATGAGGGTAATCTTGTTGAAAAAAATGAAAAAGTAATAAATAAGTGTGAATAAAGCAGAATCCACCCCCTTTAATTTATTAGACATCGGGGCGGTCCCCATCTAATTCTATTGTGGGCGCGTTGGTTTACACAATTTAAAACAAAATGCCCAGGAATTAACAAGAGGACTCGTGAAACGTGCAGGAAAAATACATTGTATACTCCTTGCGAACTATCCCTACAAATTTAAAAATTTCGGATTACTCCAAAGCAATATAAAATGTTATCAATGCCCAAAACTAGACGCCTATATAAACTATGTTAGATCAATGTGCAAATACTTTCCAAATTTGTATTTTTTTGTATTGAGCATGACACTCTTTATTAATAAGTCCCCTAAAAGATCTCAAAAGAGAAAAGAAAAAGCTAATATGATAAAATTTTAACTTAAGAAAAAGTGAGTAACCGATTCATTATCATAAACCGTTGGTACAACATAAATGATCCAATATACACTCAAGAAAACTCCAACAAGCTTTTAAAAAATGCATATGTCAAACCAGGGGGGGCTCAGTGTTTCTAAATTTACCCCTCTAGTGTGCACTGATCCTGACAATCATTTGTGTAATAACCCCTCTGCAAAGGTCTGAAAGGAGAAGGGGGAAAAAAACTTCAAAAAAATTAAAACATTCTTAACCTGTGGCAAAATGTGAATAACCAATTATTTTACTATAAATAATCAATCACATTCATTGGCTCTTCAAGTTCTTAAATGTTTTAACCTCCCACTTGCTGTTGATACCACGAATAAGGACACTCAGTCTGAAACGCGTTGGTTTTGTAGTCAGATACATGTTATCTATATATTACCATAGTTTTTCTTTTTTAATGAATATAGAATAAAATGTATTAAGTTTTTTAAATTTATATCCACTTGCCCCCGGGGGGGCTGGATCATCTATTTTCTGCTGAATGTTCAAGTTATGCCCTTGCCTAAGGGTGGGTTCGAGCACCCTTTTTTCCACTAACTCTTTGGGCAATTTTCATCAAGGGTGGGAGCTTGCACATAACTTTTTTTTCCTGCTATTTGGGTTGGGTTTTGCACCTGATAACCCCTCTAAAGAGTCTTTTTAATTATTTGACTTTTTTTATCATTGGGTGTTAATCTTCCAAAAATTATTGATTAAAGCCAGATTTGTTTTCGCAATAGAATTTTTTTATTTCCCGCACAAAGTTTTACAAATCCAACTAAACATCGGAAAAACCAATGAAAGTACACAACTCTATCAAAAAAATTTTTCAGAAAACTCTCTCGAAAAGATGAGCTGTATATGCAAAATTTAGCCTGAAACTCAAACTGTGACAGGGGAAAAAAAAGATAGTGGGACCAATCACACTTCAAAACACACATTGAAAACATATGCCCCAAGGTTTTAAAGTAAAAAAAAGTCCCATTTAAACAGGGAACAGTTTTTATAGATGGGGAAAGGTACGTATCTTATCAGGTTTTTTCCCTTAAAACTAAGGGTTTAATAGTGAACATGAAAAAAACTATATTGTAAAAAATAAAAAGGAGATCAAGGACCTAGAAATGTCCTTAGTACAATACAAGGATTGTCAGATTTATACTGAATTGCAAGAAAAACTTAAATCCACTCTAGCACAATTAAAGGATTCAATCATCAAAACCCAAAAAAACAAATATAATAGGCATCAACAAGACTACTCACTGGGAATATCTAGAGATACCAACAATAGGCAATCCACACCCAGATCTATACTAAAAACCCTAGAAGGAGAGACATGTATGGGTAGAAGTCCAAAAATTAAATTGCCTTTGGTTCCATTGCCTCATCGGATTATGATTCATCTGACCGCTTAGAGGATTTAACCAGCGTGGGATATAGACAGAGGAAAAATCATAAACATAACCGCTCATATGATAGGACGGAAACCACCAAAAACAATGATGTATTTACAACATCATCAAAAACCGATCTGGCAGAGCGGGCAGGAAACACAGGAGCAAGGGATGCACACAGAGATCCCACTCACTCGTGGAGGAACAGATGAGTAATTTTCCAATCTCCAATTACATAAACAGCGTATTAAATGTATCTTCAGTTACCCTCACACCTGCACAAATGAGACTCTTATCTAAGGGTTTAAACGTTGTCCTTAATTCATCATTTAACCTATTCAATACCATTTTGGACGTTAATAGATTTGCCAGAGCCTTAACCGTGAAAAGACATTTTTTCACTTGCAACGACAATTCTACGATGGCCGTGTCCCTTCTTCTACACACTATAAGGAGTTTCAAGATTCTGATTTTAGGGAGCAATGCGCCATTTTTGATCTTATGAAATTAAGTGATGCAAAACCAATGATTAAGTCTGTACATTCATCTGCCATATCCCATACCAGCCCTTCTTTTTACCAATAAAATCACGTGTACAAGCTCTTGACATTTTCCAACAAGTGGTTGAAAAAGAACTTAGAAAATTACAACTGGAGTTTTCTGCCAAATTTTCAGATAATTTGAATAAAGGAGAAAGAGCGACAATTAAATCATTACAAGCAAATAAAAATATAGTGAACAAAACGGTCGACAGAGGAGGAAAAGTATTGGTGTTAGATTGTTCATCTTATAGGAATTTGGCCTTAGATACATTAGGAGATCATAATACATATGGACAGCTGTAGTCAGCTCCTATTCTGACCTTCAAATCATCCCTTTAGCAGTTGGTTGGTGAAGAGGTTAACCTTGGCACATTAGATGAAAGAGATGTTCCTCATTTGGTTCCTGAGAACCCTGTTATGCCTATATTTCATGGTCTAGTTTTGGTGTACGACAGTTCATATTTATATAGAATAGGGCTACAACAGTTTTAATACACCCAAAAAATATATTCTTATTGTATGGGAAGGGAAAAATGGATGTGTCAGGGACCGGTCAGGGACACATGCACAGACACAGACAAGTGGGCCCTGACTCTGATCCCAGCCCCTGTCCCTGCCTTTTGGGGAACCCGACTCCTTTTAAAAGGTCGGCCCCAACCAGAAGACTGATCGCTGCACTGATATACGTGTGACACAGACGGGACAAACAGACACAGAAATAATAAGCGTGGTCAGGCGGTCCAAAGTCGGCAACAGTACGGGTAACGCGGTACAGAGACGTGAGACAGAAGAGTAAAACCAGGGTCCAAGCCAAAGGTCAATACCGGGCGGGCCAAAGTACCAAATCACAGGAGAGAGAATGGTCAGAAGCACAGCAGGGTCAGGTAACAGAAAGGACAGCAAAAAGTCAAGGCTAGCTACGGGGCAAAAAGCCCTTCTATAGCGGAAAAGGGATGAAGGTGAAATGAACCAAAATATGGGGAAAACCAAAGGGGAGGCGGGTTTGGGGGTAATAGGGGAAAGAAACAAAAGGGCGGGGATAGGAACAGAATTTTGTCAACCCAAAAAGGAGAAACTCTTTAAACCCAAGAGTGCTAAAAGGATTTTTGGGCCGGGGGCGGGGGCCAGGAAATTTTAATAAAAAGCAAGGACGAGAAAAAACCATTTTCCCCACTTGTGAATAAAATTTAAAAAAACATAAAGTAAAAAAAACCCAGGGTTTTCCTTGCAAGGGCCCCCGGGGCCCTTTCAAAAGACCCCAAAGTTAGGTTTTTCTGGGCAAAATCATGGGACAGTTCCCCCCCCCCCCCCTTTTAGGAGGGGCTCCCGGACCCTCTACAGGAAACCCTCCTTGGGGTTTTGTGTGATGGGCCGCCCAAATTTTTTTTCCTTTTTTTAGGTTTTGGGAGCAAAATTTTTTGTTAAAGGGCCTTAAAAAACGGGGGGGTCCCTTTGGTCGGGTCGGCTTTTTTTATTGATTTTTTTTTGTTGAGCTTTTTTTAAGAGTCCTGACTCCTACCCGGGACTGTGCACAGTCGAAAAAAGGGTTGGATTCTATTTGGTTTAAAACCCCCCTTTTTGTGGGCGAGTTATGAGATGGGAATCCTAAATAGCAAAAGGGGGGACACTTAGACAGAGCAAATTCGTAATGGGTAGTGAGAAACTTACTTCCGGGAAACAAAATTTCGGTTTCCTTAATATACAAATGAAATAGATTCCCGTTTGGGGGGCAAAAAAATTTAAGCTTTCCCCCGGAGAAAGGGTTTTTGGGTACAATCATTGGGTGGGTTGGGGGGGGAATTATCCGCAACATCTTATCTAAGATGTCAGTTTTTACCTTCGAAATATCTTTGAGTTTTAAAATTTACCGCACACCCCAAAGGGGATCAAAAGTTTTTCAAATGAAAACCACATGATCCCCCCTTTTGGGATCACCTCAGGGTTCCCGGGTCAAAACAGGGGGAAATTTTTGGCGGGCGGGGGCCAGGGCAAGGGCCAAAAAAATAAACCCGGGGGGGGGGGGGGGGGGTGGGGGGGATTTTTCCCCCATGAAAAAAAACAATTTTTCGTATGCAAACCCCCCCCAAAAATTCAAAGTATTTCTCAGTAGTCCGTAAATTTGTTCTCCCCCCAAAATTTGGGGTTTTTGAATCTCCCCCTAAAACCCAAAAAGGGAGCATTCAAGGGAGGTAGTTCCAACCCCAAGGCCGGGACAACAAAACATACAAAAAACCCTAGCGGGCAGCGCCTGAGTCAAATCATAGTTTTAAACAAGCGAAATTTTTAAAAATTTTTGGGAAACCCAAAAGGTTACAGGAAAAAAAAACTTATTACCAGAGTTGGGAAAAGGTTTCCCTTTATTACCTGAGTTCCCCTTCCGGGGAAAACCCCTCCTAATTTTATGCGTTTCCTTTGAGAGGATTTGGGGGTCGAGTGGGAAACAGCCCTCTCAAAAAAAGGTCGGTTTTCCCCGCAAATAAAAGGGCACAAAAGCTTTTTCCCGGGCCGATGTCTCCCCCTTTTTTGGCAGCAGATGAAAAAACCCAACATCAGGGGTTCTTCCTTCAGGAGTGGGCGATAAGATAAAAAGGGGGAAAAATTTTTTCCCAGAGAAAACAGGAGTTTTACAAAAAATTTTGATTTAAAAACGGAACAGCCCCCCGGAACCCCCCTTGGGTTTTTTTCCCTGGTCTCTCTTTTAGTCTTCTGTAAATATTTCAGGCTAGGGTCAAAAAGTCTTTTAATTCAGGGGTTGGATGGCACCATAGAAACCCTTTTAAAGCATCAATAGACCTTGTTGAAGAGGGGTTTTAAAGGGGGGTTGGTCGGGTCCACCCCCCGACATGGAAACACTTGGCAAACTCAAAACAATAGTCTTCAGGGGCGGGGGCCCCGGGTGAATAGTTTGCAGGTGATTTCTGCCCTTTGCCACCCCGTTTGGGGATTGTCAAAGCCCAATTGGCCTAAAGCCTAAAAAAAATTTTTTCAATCGAACCCATTCTGGGGCTTCAGGGGGCATAGCAAAAAAGCCCAATCCTGGGGTGGGCCCCTGGAGGAGGGGACACCACAAGTTTCCTTTTGGCTTCAGGGGGGAAAAAAATTAAAAGGGGGGAAAAAAAACGGGTGAAGGTTTTCCTTTGAAAGTTGGGAACCTGTCTGGGTTTCCATCAAACGATGGGGGCCAGCATCTTGGTTTGAAAAACAGACGCTGGATTAACAAACCCAAAGGGGCAGGTAGGGACACAAAAGGGGGGCGGAAAAGACGGGTGCCGGGGTAGTTATGGCATCCAGACGTTGGGGAAATTTGGGTTTTAAATAACCCCCGCCATGCCTGAAAACTGAGTTGTCAACTTTCCAGGGGGCGGTCCCCGACAAGTGGGTACCCCATTTTAAAATTCCGCCGGGGATTTTGATTAGGGAAAGGGGGCCGGGCTATAATTTCGGGCCCGGTAGGGCCCAACATGCACAGACGGGGGACAAGTGGGCCCTGACTCTGTTTCCCAACCCCTGTCCCTCCTTTTTGGGGAAACCCCGACCCCTTTAATAGGCCCGGCCCCCAACCAGAAGACTAAATCGCTGCACTGATAAACTTTGTGCCCACAGAGGGACAAAACGGGGACACAGAACAAAAAAGCGTGGCGGGCGGCCCAAAAGGGGCAACAGTACGGGAAAAAAGGGGGTAAAAGAGAGTGAGACAGAAAAGAAAAACCCGGGGGTCCAAACCCAAAAGGCCCAATACCGGTTTGGGGCAACGAAAAATAATAAATGGGGAGAGAGAGGGTTCAGAAGAAACAGCAGGGTCGGTATACAAAAAGGACAGAAAAAAGTAAAGGTAGCTACAGGCAGAAGACCTCTATAGCAGGAAATTGATAAAGGTAAAATTAAACCCTTAATATGGGGAAACCCAAAAGGGAGGCGGGATTGGGGTCATAGGGGGGAAAAATAAACAAAAAGGGCTGGATGGGAACAAAAAGGTTGTCAATAAAAAAGGGGAAACTCTTTTAACCCCAAGAGTGGTGGAGGATTCCGGGGCCAGGGCGGGGGCCAGGAATTCAACCCGGGGGCAAGGAGCGAGGAAAAAACACAGTTCACACTTAGGGGAATAAAAATAAAAAACATAAGTAAAAAACCCCGGGCCCTTCCGTCGCAAGGGCCAGGGGCCGGCAAAAACCAGAGCCCAAAGTTGAGGTTCTGTCGGCAGATCTGACAGGTTTGCCCCTGATATCAATAACAACAATATTCATTTGAAATTTTACCAAAATTGAGAAAAAAACATTAAATTTCCTTTTCTGAATCTTTCTTCGGGAAGATCGGTTAATAAATGTGTTCACACCCTAAATTTACATGTAAAAATCGGATACACCATTCTCCAGGGCCAAATTTTGGCCATCCGGGCCCTTTTCCATTAGAGCAATACCAATGGGAGGATTGCCCCGGGAACAAAAAAAAGGGGGTTCCCCAGATTTTCCCTTCTTTTCATAGAGAAAGCAATGTTGTCAAACAAAGTTATATCTTTTGACATATAACAGAGCATTTAATAAAATTACAAACTCTACAACACATTCACTGTTACAAAGTGGGGAAAACTTGTCCCCAACCTTAGCCACAGCATTAACACCACTGGGCGTAAATTTATGTCCCAGTGCTGGTAAAGGGCTTTGTAGCGCTGCAATCCCACAACACAACTGCCGTGTGCTGGCTGCTAATTGCAGCTAATACACGCCGGTTACAGCACGGAGTGGAACTGGCTCTATCCTGTGCTGTTCAAACCTTTAGACGAGGTGTCGATCGCGGCCACGGCGGCTAAATGAATGAGAAACGGTGCTGCGCACTATTTCTTACTCCAATCGTGGCCTCTGCGGTGAGATCACAGGGCCCAGATTGGTTAACATGGCAGCAGGAAGTCTGGCGAAGGCTTCCATCGCCACCATGTTTTCTGTTTTACACCCTATTGCATTGTCTGTACAGTGCAATAGGCTGTAAAATTGATCGAGCCCCATAGTGATGAAGCACCATAGGGGGACTTAATGTGTTAAAAGTAAAAAATAAAAAAAAGAAAAGAAAAAAAGGAATAATACATATTAAACGTTCAATTCACCAACTTTTGCCATTTTACAAATAAAAAATAACAATAAAAAAAGTTACACGTAATAAGTTTTGACGCATCCAAAAAAATTCTGATTTATTGAAATATAACATACGCCGAAGAAGAATAAAATTGCAAATGCCAAAATTGTGGGGGTTTTTTTGTCATTCAGGCCCCCTAAAAATTGGAATAAAACTAATCACAAAAGTTGCACATATCCTAAATGGTACCAATAAAAAGAAAATTCCTGTCATGGTCTATAGTAATGCTGATTTGCACAGTTTCACCAATAGAACGTTAGTTTTTTTTTTATGGTACTGTAACATAGCGCAAACTCTGCATATTTGGTGTTGCCAGAATCATATCAATCTGCAGAATACAGAGAACACATCAGTATACCTGAAAGTAAACCCTGTGAAAAAAAGAACCCTGCAAACATAGTAAAAGTGTTTTTTTTCACATTTCGACCTATATAGAATTTTTTTTCCAGTATATTCTATGGTATGCTTAATGACACCATTAGAAAGTACATCTTGTCCTACAATTTTAAAGCCCTCATATGTCCATGTAGGTGGAAAGATAAAAAAAAGTTATGGCTCTTTGAAGGTGAATAGGAAAAATTAACATGCCAGCCATAAAAATATAAAAACACTGTGTCCTTAAGGGGTTACACCACCAATAACTTTTTTGACTACATTCAGCAATGAATATAATCAAATTGTCCAAAATAATAACATAAGTATTCTGTGGCAAGACGACATTTTATAGATGGTTGCCGTTATGTAGCACGACGAGGGCGATCTTTAGCTGCCACTTTGTCTTCAAGCCTTTTTTGAGTGACAATACACATGAAACATGGCTGACCCATAAGATTTTTTACAGATGTGGAGATTTCTGATGTGGGATGTGCAGGTTATGCTTTCCAAAACATTTTTCAAAAGCAATGATAAGGACTACGATATTGAAAACTACATCAACTGCGATAGAAAATGTGTGATCTATATCATCCATTGTACACTCATTTAAAATATGTAGGGTGTACAAGCAGAAATCTTAAAATATGAATTTCTGAACATATGGCAGCAATACAAAAGGGCGGTAATCCTTATAGGTTTGAAATGTCCAGACATTTTGTTTTGGAACAATGAATGAATTGGCCATATGGGACATTTTCTCTCCAAGGTCCATAATGGCCAATCTGAAAATGCAAGTAGCTATTTTTATCTACTGATTTAAAGTGTGTACAAGTTTTAAAATGCCCGTTTCCCACCTGAACATTGACATCTAAAAATTCTATATTGGTAGAACTACTATAAGATACGACTGATATAACCCAATTATTGTCATTAAGGTGTTGTACAAAATCTGTAATTAAATCTGCGGGACCTTTCCAGACCTTATCTATGTATCTCTTATAAAGAGATATATTTTGCATAAACTGTAAATTCAAA
>JAODAL010077133.1:0-13376 GCA_025379985.1 Phyllomedusa bahiana | reverse complement strand
CTATTCTGTTCTTGGGAGTTCCCAGTAAGGGGAGGCTGTGTTCTCCATTCGTTCATGGGTTTCCAGTACAGGGAGCGCTGTGTTCTCCATTCTTTTCTAGGGTTCCCAGTACGGGAGCGCTGTTTTCCTCCATTCTGTTCTAGGGGAAAGTTCCCAGTACAGGGGAGGCTGTTTTCTCCATTTTTTCTAGGGGCGTTCCAATACAGGGGGGCCTGTGTTCTCCATCTGTTCTATGGGAGTTCCCAGTACAGGGGAGCGCTGTGTTCTCCATTCTGTTCTATTGGAGTTTCCCAGTACAGGGGAGCGGCTGTGTTCTCCATTCGTTCTATGGAGTTCCCAGTACAGGGGAGCGCTGTGTTCTCCATCCATTCTGTTTCTATGGGAGTTCCCAGTACAGAGGAGCGCTGTGTTCTCCATTCTGTTCTATGGGAGTTCCCAGTACAGGGGAGCGCTGTGTTCTCCATTCTGTTCTATGGGAGTTCCCAGTACAGGGGAGCGCTGTGTTCTCCATTCTGTTCTATGAGTGTTCCCAGTACAGGGGAGTGCTGTGCTCCGAACTGCAATAGAACAGAATGGAGAGTTGTGTGCACTTTTAGGGGTGCATTCCCCAGAGTTGGAACCCGCACCTAAAAGATTTTCATGGCCTATCCTATAGAATTGACTTTAAAGTACCATATAGTGGGAACACCCCTTTAACTGTACATCATATGTCAATAAGGCCTTAAAGGGAACCTGTCAAAAACATAGACAATTATGCCGCCCTTGTTGAGGGACAGCACAAGTCATAGTGACAGACCTGCTGTTCCAGCGCAGTGTCCCTTATTCTGTAAGATGCGAGTTTTAGAGCATTACCCTCAATTTATTCATGAGCAGGTGTTAGCCCCGCCCACCAAAGGCTAGCCCCGCCCACTGACAGTATTCAAATGTTCTAACTATTCAAAGTAATAGGTTTATCAGTTGAGGTGGCGGCCTAACGCCTCTATTGAAAAAAACATGACTCTTGAATTGGATCTTCTGCTGAAAACTGCAGATTTGAGCATTAATAACAGACCCGAAAACCAGATCTTACAGAATAAGGGACACAGCGCTGAAACAGCAGGTCTAGCACTGGCTTGTGACTGCCACTCAGGCGAATGGGGGCATCACCTATGGGACAGGTAGGGCTGTGGAGTCGGAGTCGGAGTTGTGGAGTTGTAGTCGGTGCCTATTTTGCAGGAGTCGGAGTCGTCATAAAAGGGACCGACTCCCAAAATATGAGTTGGTCCAGTTAGTTCGATGCAAAGAGCAAGAGGAATTGGGTCCGGCCGTGCTACTGCTCCATATCTTCAGCCTCATCACATGAGGAGTGTAATTGTGACATGGAGCAGGCAAAGCGCTGCCCCAGGGGAGAAGAAAGATTTCCCCCTCCCAGGGCAAACAGATTTCAGCAAAATTTCTTCACCTGCTTTCAAAGAAGTAGAAGATCAACCATTCATTCAGACCTGACTGTGGCTGAGGGCAATTCACTTTATAACCCTGACATTGTTAAGATGTTGCCCCTGTGGTCACTCGCTTTGCCCCAACCCAAGTTAGTGTAGAGGGGCCGTTTTTTGCCTGGAAATAATGAGATCAATTGGGGGCATGAAATTAGGATCTGATGGAGGCAATACTATTTCTCAGAACAAATTCAGAGACTCCACAAATGTTCCTGCAGTGTTCTGCATATTTACAATTTTTTGTGTTCAAAAGTCGAATCCAATAAATATATTTGATACTGAGAAGCAAAATGGTAACAATGTTTTGAACTTGTGACTTTCAGGCTCCATATCTCACCAACCACTACAGCTTTGTAAAGAGGCTACTGTAATTTTATATTACAGTAAATCTTACTTATCTTATACATAATGTACTACAAGTGTTTAGATCTGCTTAGTTCTGCAGATTTTTTTCCCTGAACTGCATTGTTACTGTTTTGCTCCTAAAAATCAAATAGTTAATTTCTATTATTTTGTTAGTATTTGGGAAATGCATCTTTGGTTTTCAATACTGCCGGAATCCTTCTGGGCTCTGGATCTGATTCAAGCAGGTCTTGACCAAAATCTGATCCCAGGTCTCTTCTCCACATTCCCAATGTTGGTGCAGACTGGACTTGGATACAAATACAAGCTTTTTCTTAAGCTCTACCCACAAGTGTTCAAAAGATCAAAACATTGTTACCCTTTTGCTTGTCAGTGTCTGTTCTACCTAAATAGCTTGATTATTGTATCATAAGGTGATAAACAGCCGAATGTTACTATTTTACTACAGTAAAGTTATCACTTAAACATGCGCCATGTATGAGGGAGCCAGGAGTCGGGAGTCGGAGGTTTGGGAAATTGAGGAGCTGGAGTCGGTGCTTTGGCTTGCCGACTCCACAGCCCTGGTGACAGGTTCTCTTTAAAGAGAACCTGTCACATAGATTATGCCTCTTGCTGAGGGCAGCACAAGCCAGTGTCAGACCTGCTGTTTCCAGCGCTGTGTCCCTTATTCTGTAACCTATTGTAGTTTCAAAGTATTTAAAGCTCAAATCTGGCAGTTTTCAGCCTGTTCTGCCACAGAAGAGTCCAGCGTATTCATGACCCGCCCACCTGAGACTAGGCCCGGCCACTTCACAACTGATTAATCTATTACTTGAATAGGTAGAAACCTGTGAAGGTGGGCGGGCCCAGAATGGTTGGGCGGGGCCAACACCAGCTCATGCATAAACTGGACTCTTCTCTGGCAGAACAGGCTGCAAACTGCCAGATTTGAGCAGTAAACGCTCTGAAACTACAATAGGTTACAGAATAAGGGGCACAGGGCTGGAAACAGCAGGTCTGACACTAGCATGTGCTGCCCTCAGCAAGGGGGGCATAACCTATGTGACAGGTTCCCTTTAACATACAACCTTACTGATATCAACAGTGACCATGACTAATCCTTAAAGGGCAACTGTGACACCCCCTGATAGGTCTCTGTTGTAGTAAATCCTTGGGTTCCCTGTAATATTACAATTCTGGAGCCTCTTCTCTTAAAGAGAACCTGTCACATAGATTGTACCCCCCTTGCTGAGGACAGACAAGCCAGTGTCAGACCTGCTGTTCCCAGCGCTGTGTCCCTTATTCTGTAAGATGCTGGAGTTTTAGAGTATTTAATGCTCAAATCTGCAGTTTTCAGCCAGAAGAGTCATTCGAATTGTCCTTCAAAGAGTCAGTTTTTTTCAAACCCGGCCAATCAGAGGCATAGCCCCCCACCTCAACTGATAAAACCTATTACTTTGAATAGGTAGAAAATGTGAATAACTGTCATGGGGGGCTAGCCTTTGGGCGGCGCTAACACCTGCTCATGAATAAGATTGAGGGGTAAATGCTCTAAAACTGCTGCATCTTACAGAATAAGGGACACAAGGCTGGAAACAGCAGGTCTGACACTAGCTTGTGCTGCCCTCAGCAAGGGGGGCGTAATCTATGTGACGGGTTCACTTTAACTATTTTATTCCTCCTAGCAATTAATTACCAATCTGTCAGCTGGGTGTGACCAATTGGGAGTGTGACATTGCCCAATCAGTGAGTGAGGGACTCACCCTCTGAAAACTGAGATACCCGAAATGAGCAAGTACTAATACAGAACCAAACTCAGGCAAATTATCTGGACAACGGTGATAGAAATATAAGGCGCAAACCTTCACTGATTACAAGGTATTTTTGTAGAACCACGCGTTTCGTCTGCAACACTTCCTCAGGTTCTTTCAGATGAAACGCGTGGCTCTACAAGAAATACCTTGTAATAAGTGAAGGTTTGCGCCTTATATTTCTATCACTGCTGTCCAACTGATTTGCCTGAGATTGGTTCTGTATTAGAACTTGCTCATTTCCGATACCTCATCTAATTCCTCCACGTGGACTGCGGCGTCTCGGGCGCGAGAATCGGCTGCAAAAACAAGTCACTTTGCAATATATGTCCATTACCAGTGTCCTACCTATTCCTAGATATCCCCTCTTGTATGGGCTGCATCAGCTCCTCAGGGCGCTATAGCTACAGACCTGTTCAATCTCTCCTGATAGGCTGCCAGCACTGGTCGGGTATAGCTACAGAAACCTGTTTGATCTCTCCTGTAGGCTGCCAGAACTGGTCGCTATAGCTACAGACATGTTTGATCCATCCTGATAGGCTGCCAGCGCTGGTTTCTATAGATACAGACCTGTTTGATCTCTCACGATAGGCTGCCCGCACTGGTTGCTATAGCTACAGACCTGTTAGATCTCTCCTGATAGGCTGCCAGCGCTGGTTGCTATAGCTACAGACCTGTTCGATCTCTCCTGATAGGCTGCCACCGCTGGTTGCTACAGCTACAGACCTGGCTTCTGCTGCACCATAGTGGAAGCCAGTAAACATGCCCCTGAATTCAAAATGAAACCAAGAAAACAGGACTGAGGTGAGATGAGTCAATGTAGTGAGACGACCCCTTTAAAGACTTACAAAACCAGACATATCAGGAGAGCTTACAGGTCCTTTACTAAACTAAACTGTTTTCTCACTACAATGCTTGGGTTTTAGCATGTAGGGACAGGTAATGGAAGACTTTCTCTAAATACCTTGCTGTGTTGATTTTGCTTTGTTCAGGTGATACAGTAAAGAAGATTTTATCTTCTTCGAGCCACATTTTCCTGTTTACCCCCCATCTCCCCCATCTCCCCATGCGAAACTGCCATCAGTCACTTACTCCGACCAGGATAAGTCACCTCCTGCAGAGTCTTCTCTCTAGTAACGCACTGTGAAAGCTTCTCATTTAGCAAAGTAAACACTCTTTAGAGCCTTGTAATACATTTTATAAAGCTTTTGCACTCGTTGCCTGTGTAACAAGAATAGCTAGGAACAGAGCTGATGTGTCAATCACTGCTACAGAGGAGCCGGGACATCTCCAGACAGTCGATTAGGTAAACCCTTTAAAAGGGGGGTTTTCTCATACCAGTTCACAGCCCAGCCTAACAGAGGTGATTCTAAAGGGCTGTGGCTGTGAGACTGCTGTGAAAAACCCCCTTTTAAAGGTTTTTCAAATCAGATTTTGGGGAGTTTCCCGGCCCCTCTTTAGCATTGAAAACACACACCGTTCCAGCTATTCTTGCTAAAAGGGCAACGGTGCAAAAGCTTTAAAAATTTTTAAAAGGTTTAAAGAGTTTTTACTTTGAAAAATGAAAAAGCTTTCACACCCGTTACTAAGAGAAATTGGGGAGTGCTCTGCGGTGGAGTAAGTGACGATGGCGCTTAGAGCAATGACAGAAAAGAGAGAGAGGGAGAGAGTGGGGAGAGAGGTCGTAACCAAAAAACCCAGTGCTCTAAAGGAAAAAAAATCTTCTAGCTCCTGAACAAAGCAAAAAAAAACCAGCAATTAATAAAAAAGTCTTCCCTTACCTGTCCCCACATGTTAAAAGCCAATCATTTTTAGTGAGAAAACCCCTTAAAGGTTTACTAAAACCCAAAAGCTGGAGTCCGGGTCCCCCATAAAGGCCCCAGCCCCTATGGATATTGGTAGGGGCGGCTCCCGACCGCCCATCGGCTAAACTGGCCGCAAGCTATACCAGCAAAGGGTAAATGGAGAGAACCCTGCATTATTCATTCCCTGAACACAGCGGTCGGCGGGCACCTCCCATGATTGGGGATGTGATGGGGGTTGGGAGACCCCCCATTTTTTAGTATTGGTGTCGGACGCAGCAAATAAGACAGTTACAGCCCGAGTGGGAAGCTCCCTTTAAGGACTCCCTTTAACGAATGACTCAGGGCCAAACCGACTCCGTGGGGGAGGGGGGGGGGACTTTAAAAATAAAGCTGAAATAGCAAATGACTGCAGCTCTGGGGGAGGTTTCGACATCTTCAGCATTAAAACGCCCGAGCGCGGCCAAACCCAGCGGAGGGTGTATTTACTTACGAAAGTCCTGACACCTCTCCCACCTTCGCTGCTTGTAGGGATATATATAGACTTGGCAGTGCGGCCGCCTGTGCAACTTGAGGGGTTATGTGGAGGGACTCCCCTCGGGCCTCGTGGTCACGGGTCGATGCTGGGGCAACGGCGGGGGGGGAGGCGGACGGATGCCCCAATTTGTGCTCTTCAGCTCCAGGTCTCTGGGACATGGTGTCAGGGTTTCCTTAGTACCTTATGTTCTCATCTATTCCTCCATCAGACAAATTGGGGCGGAGAGAGTTTTTTTGCCATTTTTAAAAGAGTCACATTATTATGACCACTTGCAAACTTTGCCTAGCTCATGGATGACGTCCCGTGCGGTGCGCTGGCTTGGTGGTGTAAAGCTTATTGCTGTTTACTAATCTCCCTTCTACATTTGTCAGAGTTGGGGTGATTACCGGCTTTCGGGAGCATGGCAATGGTCAATTTCACCTCAACTACATATTGGGATGAGTCCCGTTCAACAGAGCTGATCTACATCCTGTTCAGCTGACACAGGATCCATGGGAAAACGGCAACATTCAATGACAAGGCCTTAAAAGTGGTGTTCTCACTATGCTGATTCAGAGAGCCACAGCTAGCTTCAGGCTCCCACTTCCTGTTCAGGCTGTGGGCAGTTCTACAGCTTTAGGCTCCCACTTCCTGGTCAGGCTGTGGGTGGTTCTACAGCTTCAGGCTCCCACTTCCCGGTCAGGCTGTGGGCAGTTCTACAGCTTAGGCTCCCACTTCCTGGTCAGGATGTGGGCGGTTCCACAGCTTCAGGCTCCCACTTCCTGTTCAGGCTGTGGTTGGTTCTACAGCTTCAGGCTCCCACTTCCTGTTCAGGCTGTGGGCGGTTCTACAGCTCAGGCTCACATTTTCCCGTTCAGGCTGGGGGCGGTTCTACAGCTTCAGGCTCCCCCTTTCTGTTCAGGCTTGGTTGGGTTCTACGCTTCAGGGTCCACTTCCTGTTCATGCTGTGGCGGTTCCACACTTTAGGCTCCCACTTCCTGTTCAGGCTGTGGCAGTTCTACAGCTTCAGTCTCCCACTTCCTAGTCAGGCTGTGGGCGGTTCTACAGCTTCAGGCTCCCATTTCCTGGTCAGGATATGGGTGGTTCTATAGCGTCAGGCCCCCACATCTAAATTCAGGCTGTGGGTGGTTCTATAGCTTCAGGCACCCACTTCCTATTCAGGCTGTGCGTGGTTCTGTAGCTTCAGGCACCCACTTCCTGTTCAGGCTGTGGGTGGTTCTGTAGCTTCAGGCACCCACTTCTTGGTCAGGCTGTGGGTGGTTCTACAGCTTCAGCCTCCCACTTCCTGGTCATTCTGTGGGTGGTTCTACAGCGTCAGGCTGTGGGTGGTTCTACAGCTTCAGGCTCACACTTTCTATTAAGGCTGTGGGTGGTTTTATAACTGCAGGCACCCACTTCCTTTTCAAGCAGTGGGAGGTTCAACAGCTTCAAGCTTCCACTTCCTGTTCAGGCTGTGGGCAGTTCTACAGCTTCAGGCTCACACTTACTGTTCAGGCTGTGGGCGGTTCTACAGCTTCAGGCTCCCACTTCCTGTCTAGGCTGTGGGCAGTTCTACAGCTTCATGCTCCCACTTCCTGTCTAGGCTGTAGGCAGTTCTACAGCCTTAGGCTTCCACTTCCTATTCAGGCTGTGGGCGGTTCTACAGCAGTAACTAACATTTCAGTTCTGTTAATCTTAGCGGAGTCTCTTAGGATGATGGTAATGGAGGGATCTAAACAACAGGACACAAGGCTACAGAGCTCTGAACGGTTAAAGTTTTTCTGTAAGAAACATCTACAAGCTCTTGTGCTGGTGATAAGACACAGCAGGGAGTGACGTCACTATCCCGACTACTGAGAGAGCAGAGAGGTGGACAGTAACCTAGTAAAGCTTGTACTCACAAGCAGGAGATAAGAACTGCTCTAGCTCTGAAAGGAAGCAAAATCAGAACAGCAATATATTTGGTAATATGTCATCAGAACCTGACAGTAGTGCAGCCTCAGGCTTTGGGCCAGAAGGTTACAGAGACTTTCTTTTAGTTTTTTATGCTTTTCTGTTTGGTTTCCTTCAAGAAAGAATCGTACGAGGAGGATGCAAGGAGTTTCCTGCCTTCTCTGTCATCTGAGGACAACAGCGATAATCTCCAGCGAGAGTGGATCTGATAGATAAGAGGAGATGAGAAGCACATGATCAAAACCAGCGCACGTACCGAGACCGACCGGCGCACCTACCGAGACCGACCGGCGCACGTACCGAGACCGACCGGCGCACGTACCGAGACCGACCGGCGCACGTACCGAGACCGACCGGCGCACGTACCGAGACCGACCGGCGCACGTACCGAGCCCCACCGGCGCACGCCCCGAGACCGACCGGCGCACGCACCGAGACCGACCGGCCACCACCGAACCCCCCGGCGCCCGCCCCGGCCGACCGGCGCAAAACCGGACCCGCCCCCGGGCCGAACCAGCCCGACCCCACAACCGAACCGACCGGCGCACGTACCGAGACCGACCGGCGCACGACCGAGACCAAGGGCGCACGTACCGAACCCCCCCCCCCCCCCCCCCCCCCCCCCGGGGGGAGGCGCAGTCCCGAACCGACCGGCGCCTACCGAGACCGACCGGCCCGCACCAGCCCCGACCGCGCCGTACCGGACCCCCCCGGCGCACGACCGAGACCACCGGCGCACACCGAGACCGACCGGGCCCCCGCACCGGGCCCGACCGGGCACGTACCGGGAGACCACCGGCGCCGAACCGAGACCAACCGGCCCCACCCGAGACCAACCGGCGCACCACCAGCCGGACCGGCGCACAACCGAGACCGCCCGGCGCACGCACCGAAAAACCGCCCGGGCGCACGTACCGAGACCGCCCGCACGAACCAACCGCCGGGCCCCACTACCGAAACGACCGGCGCACGCACCAGAACCGCCCGGGCGCACTACCGAGAAAAACCCGCGCCGCCCGAACCAACCGGGCCAGCACCGAACCAACCGGCGCACGCCCCGAGCCCAAACCCGGGCGCAGCACCGGACCCCCGGCGCACGCACCCCCCCGCCCCGGCGCTTACCGAGACCCCCCCGGCGAAAGTACCGAGACCCCCCCGGGGGCCCGCACCGAGCCCGCCCGGGCACTCCGAACCGCCCGGGGCGCACTACCGAGACCGCCCCGGCGCACGTACCGAGCCCGACCGGCGCACGTACCGGGGAACCGCCCGGGCCCGCCCCGAACCGACCGGCGCACGTCCCGGACCACCGTCGCCACGGAGACCAACCGGCGACCCCACCGAGCCAACCCGGGCGCACGCACCGAGACCGACCGGCGCACGTACCAGACCGCCGGCGCACGCCCCGAGACCGCCGGGCACGTACCGAGACCGACCGGCGCACGCACCGAACCCGCCGGCGCCTACCGAGCCCCCCGGGGCGCCCCCACCGAGACCGCCCGGGCATACCGAGACCAACCGGCGCACGCACCGGACCAACCGGCGCACGCACCGAGACCAAACCGGCGCACGCACCGAGACCGACCGCGCACGCACCGAGACCGACCGCGCAATTACCGAGACCGACCGGCGCACCACCGAGACCGACCGGCGCACGCACCGAGACCAACCCGGGCGCACGAAACCGATACCAACCGGCGCACCAACCGAGACCGAACCGCGCGCCCGTACCGAGACCGACCGGCGCACGCACCGAGACCGCCGCGCACGTACCGAGACCGACCGGCGCACGTACCGATACCGACCGGCGCACGTACCGAGACCAACCGGCCACGTACCGAACCCGACCGCGCACGTACCGAGACCGACCGGCCACGAACCGGACCGCCCCGCGCACCCGCACCGAACCGACCGCGCACGTACCGAGAACCGACCGGCGCACGTACCCAGACCGACCGGGCGCAGTACCGAGACCCGACCCGCCCGCACCGAGACCGACCGGCGCACGTACCGAGACCAACCGGCGCACAAAACCCGAGACCAACCGGCGCACGAAACCGAGACCAACCGGGCGCACGCACCCGAAAACCGACCGGCGCACGAACCGAGACCGACCGGCGCACGACCGAGACCGACCGGCGCACGTACCGAGACCGACCGGCGCACGCACCGAGCCCCAAACCGGCGCACGTACCGAGAGACCGACCGGCGCACGCACCGAGACCGACCGGCGCACTACCGAGACCACCCGGCGCACGCACCCGAGACCACCGGCGCACGCCCACCGAGACCAACCGGGCGAAACGCACCGAGACCAACCGGCGAAACGCACCGAGCCCAAACCGGCGCACGCACCGAGCCCGACCGCCCCATACCGAGACCGACCGGCGCACGAACCGAGACCGCCCGGGCGCCGCACCGAGACCGACCGGCGCACTACCGAGACCGACCGGCGCCACGTACCGAGACCGCCCGGGTGCGCACGTACCGGAACCCGACCGGCGCACGCACCGGACCGACCGGCGCACGTACCGAGACCAACCGGCGCACGTACCGAGACGAACCGGCGCACGGCACCGAGACCGACCGGCGCACGCACCGAGCCCCGACCGGCGCAGTACCGAGACCGACCGCGCGCACGAACCGAGACCCACCGGCGCACGTCCCGAGACCAACCGGCGCACCACCGAGACCGACCGGGCACGCACCGAACCGCCCGGGCGCACGAACCGAGACCGACCGCGCCCCCAAACCCACCCACCAGAGACCAGACCGGCGCCGACCGAGACCACCGGCGCACGAAACCGGACCGACCGGCGCACGGCCACCGAGACCAACCGCGCCGCACACCGACCGGAACCAAACCGCGCACGCCCCGACCCGAGACCGACCGCGCCAACCGAGCCCAGACCGGCGCACGCACCGAGACCGACCGGCGAAATACCGAGACCCGACCGGCGCACCCGACCGAGACCGCCCGGGCGCACGCCCGGGAACCAACCGGCGCACGCACCGAGACCAACCGGGGCACGCACCGAGACCGACCGGCCCGTACCGAGCCCCAACCGGCGCACGCCCGAGACCGACCGCGCACGACCGAACCGACCGGCGCACGTACCGAGACCGACCGCGCACGCACCGAGAACCGACCGCGACACGTACCGAGCCGACCGGCGCACGCACCGAGACCGACCGGCGCACGTACCGAGACCAACCGGCCCCCACCGAGACCGCCCGCGCACGAACCGAACCGACCGGTCGCACGTAACCGAGACCAGACCGGCGCACGAACCGAGACCGACCGGCGCACGCACGATACCGCCCGGGCGAAAGTACCGAGACCGACCGGGCGCACGCACCGAGACCGGACCGGCGCAACGTACCGAGACCAAACCGCGCCACAACCGAGACCAACCGGCGCCCCACCGAACCCCCGGCGCACGCACCGAGACCGACCGGCGCACCCCAACCACCGCAGTACGAACCGCCCGCACGTCCGAGACCGACCGCACTCCCGGCCAACCCCGACCGAGCCCCGACCGCGCACTACCGAGACCAACCGGCCGCACGCACCGAGACCGACCGGCCCGCACGTTACCGAGAACCGACCGCGCACGCACCGAGACCGACCGGCGCCGACCGAGACCGACCGGCGCACGACCGAGACCGACCGCGCACGCAACCGAGAACCGACCGGCCACGAACGGAACCAACCGGCGCACGCACCGAGACCAACCGGCGCACGCACCGAGACCAACCGGGGCACGCACCGAGACCAACCGGGGCACGTACCGAGACCGCCCGGGGACGCACACCGAGACCGACCGCCGTCCAGCCCACCCGGACAGCCCGAGACCGACCGGCGCACGTACCGAGACCGACCGGCGCCCCCAGCACCGAGACCGACCGGCGCACGTACCGAGACCGACCGGCGCACGACCGAGCCCAAACCCGGGCCGAAACGAAACCGAGACCAACCGCCCGGCCAACCCCAGGGCCACCGAGACCAACCGGGCCGACCGGACACCGCAGCACCGAACCGACGGCGCACGCACCGAAAACCGACCGGCGCACGTACCGAGACCGACCGGCGCACGACCGAGACCGACCGGCGCACGTACCGAGACCAAACCGGCGCACGCACCGAGACCCCCGGCGCACGTACCGAGAGACCGACCGGCGCACGTACCGAGACCGACCGGCGCCACGTACCGAGACCGACCGCGCACGACCGAGACCGACCGGCGCGACCGAGACCGACCGGCGCACGTACCGAGACCGACCGGCGCACGCACCGAGACCGACCGGCGCTGACGTAACCGAGACCGACCGGCGCACGCACCGAGACCGACCGGCGCACGTACCGAGACCGACCGGCGCACGCACCGAGACCAACCGGCGCACGACCGAGACCGACCGGCGCACGCACCGAGACCGACCGGCGCACGCACCGAGCCCGACCGGCGCACGCACCGAGACCGACCGGCGCACGCACCGAGACCGACGGCGCACGAGACCGACGCGCCGCGTACCGAGACAAACCGGGGCACGTACCGAGACGAACCGGGGCACGTACTGAGACGAACCGGCGCACGCACCGAGACCGACCGGCGCACGGACCGAGACCGACCGGCGCACGGACCGAGTCCGACCGGCGCACGTACCGAGACCGTCGGTCTCACGTACCGAGTCCCCCCGGCGCACGTACCGAGACCAACCGGCGCACGCACCGAGACCAACCGGCGCACGTACCGAGACCAACCGGGGCACGTACCGAGACCGACCGGCGCACGCACCGAGACCGACCGGCGCACGTACAGAGACCGACCGGCGCACGCACCGAGACCAACCGGGGCACGTACCGAGACCGACCGGCGCACGCACCGAGACCGACCGGCGCACGACCGAGACCACCGGCGAACGCACCGAGCCACGGCGCACGCACCGAGACCGACCGGCGCACGTACCGAGACCGACCGGCGCACGCACCGAGACCGACCGGCGCACGTACCGAGACCGACCGGCGCACGCACCGAGACCCACCGGCGCACGTACCGAGACCACCGCGCACAGCACCGAGACCGACCGGCGCACGCACCGAGACCCCGACCGGCGCACGTACCGAGAACCGACCGGCGCACGTACCGAGACCGACCGGCGCACGTACCGAGACCGACCGGCGCACGTACCGAGACCGACCGGCGCACGTACCGAGACCGACCGGCGCACGCACCGAGACCGACCGGCGCACGCACCGAGACCGACCGGCGCACGTACCGAGACCGACAGGCGCACGCACCGAGACCGACCGGAGCACGTACCGCGACCGACCGGCGCACGCACCGAGACCGACCGGCGCACGCACCGAGACCGACCGCGCGCACGCACGAGACCGACCGGCGCACGCACCGAGAGGGACCGGCGCACGACCGAGACCGACCGGCGCACGCACCGGGACCGACCGGCGCACGTACGAACC
>JAODAL010077132.1:0-13377 GCA_025379985.1 Phyllomedusa bahiana | reverse complement strand
CTGACTCCAAAACCCTCATCATACACCTAAAAAGCTGCAGAACCCATATAACCCAGCTGCTGCAAAACCCTTCTCATACATCAGCTGCTGCGAAACCCCATCTACACCTCAGTGCTGCAGAACCCTATTTTCCAAACTTTTGAAAGTAAAAAAAGAAAGGAACCCAAGGGGGGCCGGCGCGCTTAGCGCCCCGCGGAAAAAAATTTTGCTGGACACGCCCATTTTGCGGTATGCCACCCCCTTAAAAAAGCCACACCCACTCCACCTAACTGCATAAGGGCTTTGGAAGAAAGCCCGGTTGAGCCCTTATGCCCCGGGAGTAGCCCCCCATAACCAGTGTGCCCCCCACAGGCTGGTAGATTTCCCCCCCTTTAGCCCAAATAGATGCCCCTCTTTGCCCGGGGAGCCAAATTTTTTAGCCGGTAGATGCCCCCCCTTTTTTAGCCAGGTAGGTGCCCCCCTTTTTTAGCCCCAAATATGCCCCATTGGTTTCCCGGTAGTTTCCCATCTGTTAGCCAGGTAGTGCCCCATTGGTTGCCAGGTAGTCCCCCATTGTTTGCCGGTAGGCCCCCCCTTTTTTGCCCGGTAGTGCCCCCATCTTTTCCAGGTAGTGCCCCCCTCTGTTAGCCAGGTAGTGCCCCCATCTGTTAGCCGGTAGTTCACCCATCGTTAGCCAAGTAGTGCCCCCATCGTTAGCCAAGTAGTGCCCCCATCGTTAGCCCAAGTAGTGCCCCCCCTCGTTTTGCCAGGGAGTGCCCCCCCTGTTAGCCCAGGAGTCCCCCATTGGTTGCCCGGGAGTCCCCCATTTTTTGCCAGGGAGTGCCCCCCTTGTTTGCCCGGGGTTTCCCCCTTTTTTTGCCCGGTAGTGCCCCCAAAACTGTTAGCCAGGTGTCCCCATTGTTTGCCGGTAGTGCCCCCATCGTTAGCCCCGGTAGTGCCCCATTTTAGCCCGGAGTGCCCCCATCTGTTAGGCAGGTATCCCCCATCTTTTAGCCAGGTTTGCCCCCATTTTAGCCAGGAGTGCCCCCTTGTTGCCGGGAGTGCCCCCCTGTTGCCAGGTAGGCCCCTTGTTGCCAGGGGAGGCCCCCATTGTTAGCCAGGTATGCCCCCTTTGTTAGCCAGGTAGGCCCCCCTTGTTGCCCCGGTGTGCCCCCTCTTTGCCAGGTAGTGCCCCCCTTTGCCAATGTAGTGCCCCCATCTGTTAGCCAGGTAGTGCCCCCATCTGTTAGAGGTAGTGCCCCCCCTTTTTTGCCAGGTATGCCCCCATTGTTGCCCGGTGTGCCCCCCCTTTTGCCAGGTTAGTGCCCCCTCTGTTAGCCGGTAGTCCCCCATTGTTAGCCAGGTGTGCCCCCTTTGTTTCCCGGGAGTGCCCCCTTTGTTGCCAGGTAGTGCCCCCATTGTTGCCAGGTAGTGCCCCCCTCTGTTGCCCGGTAGTCCCCCGCTGTGGCCAGGTTAGTGCCCCCCCCCTGTAGCCAGGTAGTGCCCCCATCTGTTAGCCCGGTAGTGCCCCCTTTGTTGCCAGGTAGTGCCCCCATTGTTGCCAGGTGAGCCCCCCTTGTTGCCAGGTAGTTGCCCTTCCCTTTTGCCCAGGTAGAGCCCCCTAAAAATAATAAAAAATAAAATAATAAAATCCACTCACCCACCAGGTCCTGCGCGCGGGGCCAGTCCCGCCCCCTCTCCTCGCGGGCCAGGGGGAAGTGAGAGCAGCTGCGCGTCCTCCCCTGCAGCCCGCGCACTCCCCTGCAGCCCGCGTCATTCCCCCCGCGCCCTGAACGTATGTGGGGGGCCCCCCACCGGGGCCCCTACATACGGGGGAGGGGGGGAGGGGGCGACCCCCCCTGCCTCCTCCCCCACGTGAGACCCGGGCGGGGGGAGCGGACATGCGGCCGCTTCACCCGCCTGTGGACGGTCCCGGGGGAAGAGTAGCGCCCAGGCTACCTTGCGCCCCCGGTAATTTTAAAAGGGCCCCCGGGCCCGCGGCGGCGGGGGGAATGCCAACCCCCCCGGGAGGGCGGGAGGGCCCCCAAATTCGGGACCCCCCGCCAAAAACGGGAAGTTGGCATTTTAGGCAGAACCCATCATACACCTCAGCTGTGCAAAACCCCTTCTCAAAACCCCTCGCTGCGCGACCCTCATCATACACCGCAGCTGCTGCAGAACCTTTCTACCCCTCAGCTGCTGCAAAAACCTCATCATACATTCAGCTGCTGCAGAACATCTCATACAGCGCAGCTGCTGCAGAACGTACCCATCCCGCAGCTGCTGCAAAAACCTTTTATACCCTCAGCGCTGCAGAACCTTAACAACCTCGATGCGAAACTCATCATGCACCTCAGCTGCGCGAACCTTCATACACCTCAGTGTGCAGAATCCCCTAAAAAACCGGAGTGCTGCAAAAACCTCATCATACCCCGAAGCTGCTGCAGAACCCCTCATCTACACCTCAGCTGCTGCAAAACCCCTCATCTAACTCGTTGCTGCAGAACCTTTCATACACCTCAGGCTGCGAACTTTATCATACACCTCAGCTGCTGCAGAACCTCATATACATTGCTGCTGCAAAACCCTCTCATAAATCAGCTGCTGCAAAAACATTATCTCCCTCAGCTGCTGCAAAAACCTTCAACATCTAGCTGTGCGAACTCATCTACCCCCTCAGCTTCTGCAGAACCTCCTCATACATCTCACTGCTGAGAACCTATCTACACCTAGCTCGCAAAAACCTAATCCTACACCTCACTGCTGCAGAACATTGTCATGTAAAACCCCTCAGCTTCTGAAACTTTTCAAAACCCCTCAGCTGTGCAGAACTCATCAAACACCTCGCTTCTGCAAAACCTCATAATACACTCCTGCACAGAACCTCTATACACCTCGTGCTCCCAAGAACCTCATATACCCCTCAGCTTCTGCAGAACCTGCTCATACATCTAGCTCTGCAGAACCTCTCCTACCCCTCAGTGCTAGAACTCATCATACCTCAGCTGTGCAAAAAATTGTCATTGTCAACCCTCAGCTTCTGCAGAACCTATCTACCCCTCAGCTACTGCAGAACCTCTCTACCCTGAGCTGCTGCGAACCTATCTACACCTCAGCTGTACAGAACCTCTCATTTCTCAGCGGGGGGGAGAACATCATTATACCAGCTCAGCTGCTGAAAACCTCCATACCCTCAGTGATTGCAAACCTCATCATACATCTGCTCTGAGAATCTCATCTACCCCTCAGCTGTACGAACTTTTCAACACTCGCTATGCAAAACCTCATATACACCTCAGCTGCTGCAGAACTCATTATACCCTCACTCTGCAAACCCTATCATAACCTCATTGCTGCAGAACCCCCTCATACACCTCAGCTGCGCAAAAACTCCTCATACTTAAGCTGCGCGACCTATCATACCCCGCGCTGCAAAATTATCATACCCCTCAGCTGCTGAAATTCCCCATACTTTCCAGTGCTGCAGCCCCTTTATCATACCCCTCGGCTGCTGAAACTTATATAACCTCAGTGCGCAGAACCTCATCATAACCTCAGGGCTGAAGAACCTCATCATACACCTCGTGCTCAGAACATCCCCATACACCTGTTTACGCAGAACATCCCCATATACCTCACTACTGCAGAACCTCACTACCCTCAGGCTGTAAACTCCTCATACACCGCAGTTTGCTAAAAGAACCTCAACATAACACCTCAGCTGCTGCAGAACCTCTCACACACCTCAATATGAGAACCTCCTCATACATCTCATGCTTGCAGAACCCATCATTCACACCTCAGCTGCTGTGAATCTCCCAACCCCTCACTCTGCAGAACCCATATACCCTAGTGGCAGAACATCCCCAAAACCCCTAGTACTGCAGAAAACCCCCATATACCTCAGTATTTGAGAACCTCATCATAACATCAGTGTGTAGAATCTCCTCATACACCTCGCTGCTGAAAGGCCTTATCATACAATGAGTGTGCAGAACCTCTCATACCCCTCAGTGCTGCAGAACCTCATCATTTCACCCTCACCGCTGCAGAACTCATCATACACCTCAGCGCTGCGAACCACCCATACACTCAGTGCTACAAACCTATCATACCCTCACGTGCGACCCACCTCAAAAACCCTCAGCTGCTACAGAACCTCATCATATACCTCAGCTGCTGCAGAACCTCATCATACAACGCAGCTGCTACAGAACCTCATCATACACCTCAGCTGCTGCAGAACCTCCTCATACACTACATCTGCTGCAGAACCATATAATGACACCTAAAACTGTGCGCGGGGCCCCCGCCGTTAGGGCAATACAACTGTTACCGCCATACAGGCCCAGCCACACTGTGAACAAAAAGGATGCCTGAGGCCACCGTGCTTCAATGGGATGGTAGGAATAACAGTTCTGTTCCTTCAACCATGTAGACTGCCAACTGTTTTGGGCCCTTTTGAGCCGCTTACAATTGAGATGAACGGCGGGACAGAGAGGGCTATGTGTGACATTGCAAAGAGGTGACGCCACCTGCGCTGTTTCCTGTCCTAGACTCCGAGCCTAAAGCTCCCTGTGTGCTGCCGACAAACGGCGGGGGAGCACATGAAGAGGTGAGTATTAGTGTTTTTTTTAATTTAGAATGGTGTAAATATATCACTATCAATGAACTGGGGGTGGGGGGGACTATATAGAAGCTTTAAAGAGCCCCCCAGTTAGTAGGTAGTTATACAAGGGTCTACAGTAGGTAGGTAGCTATGTTGTAGTTATCTACCTACTGGGGGCCCCTATATAGCTATTTACATATTAGGAAATCTACCTATCTTTGGACCATATATATCTACCTACATATTCTTGGGCCCTACATACCAACCTAGATACTGGGGGAGCCAATATATCTACCTACTGGGGAGGCCCTATATATAAAGTGACCAGAAATTTTGGGAGCAAAAGAGGGATGCTCACCGCCCCCAAAAATTTGCATAGACCACTTACTCTTTATACTAGGCCACACTCTTTCACTACTGTGTCATCTGCATCACCAAGCTTTCCTGGAGGTTGGATAGCCTATTCAGCATCCAGAGAGCTGGGAGAAAACCGCCAAACTGTGCCTAAAACCTTAACCATTACACACCAAAAAATTTCAGACCTAAGTGACCATATAGTGATAGATACCAGTGTACACAGGCTCTGCAGAGTGTATATTACCTCCATACAGTGACCATATAGTGGTAGATATCAGTGTACACAGGCTCTACAGAGTGTATATTACCTTCCGACAGTGACCGTATAGTGGTAGATACCAGTGTACACAGACTCTATACTACAACCCTACAGTGACCAAATAGTGAAGACTGAATATTACCACCATATAGTGAAACGTAATAATGGGAGATTTCCAGTGTTTCAACAGGTTTTGTAAATACATAACTGATTACAGTGCAGTTAAATTTAAGGACTCACAGAAGACATCTTTTCTGGAGTCGTTTACTTGCCTTATTCTTCTCCATCCACCCCAGACCATCATGACGTCTTCTACCGGCAACGACTCATTCCTGCAGAACTTAGCATACAACTATTTTAGAATCCCTATTTTTCCAATATCAATATACCTACCTACTTACTGGGGAGGGATTACATACCCATAATGGGGATATAAGCTTGTGACCTACATTTCTATGATAGGGAAGTCGGATGTCTGCTATCAGGGATGGAGAGTCATCCATTGTTCCTATAACCTAGGTAGGTATAATTGTTCCAATAAGGTAGGTAGGTATATATGTCCCTCCAATAGGGTATAGGTACATAGGGCCCCCAGTCTGTAGGCACATATATGTCCACCCCTTTTCTGTAGGCAGTCACTTTTCCCCCATATTCCGTAGGCAGGTAAATGTCCCCCATAGGCAGGTATAGGTCCCCATAGGCCGGTAAATGTCACGGTAGATTGGTAAATGTCCCCCATAGGTAGGAAAATTTTGCCATAGGCACGTTAATGTCCCCCATTGGAAAGTAAATGTCTCCATAGGCAGGTAAATATCCCCCATAGGCAAGTAAATGTCCCCATAGGCAGGTAAATATCCCCATAGGCAGGTAAATGTCCCCATAGGCAAGTAAATATCCCCATAGGCAGGTAAATGCCCCCATAGGCAGGTAAATATCCCCATAGGCAGGTAAATGTCCCCATAGGCAGGTAAATATCTCAATGAGCAGGTAAATGTGCCTATAGGCAAGTAAATGTCCCCATAGGCAGGTAAATGTCCCCGTAGGCAGGTAAATGTCCCCCACTGGTAGGGTTTCAGGTTGGCGTTAACAATAAAAAATACCAGTATTTGCCCTGTCTTCCCCACTGCTCTGAGGGACCTGCTCGTTTCCGTCTTCTTCCCAGTACAGGTGGTGAGACGTCATCAGGCCGCGCGGGCAGTGTATTGATACTCACGCCGTCTGTGCTGGATACTTCGTAGGGCCACAAGCAGCGATATTGAGGTAGCTGACCCGAACGTGGATTATTTTCCTGATGTCTGGTTCTAGAAACACTTGTACACTGAAAAGCCTTTCAAACATTGTTCCTGCACAACCAATCAAGGTTGGTATATGAAATATACCTTATTATCGTAACCTTCTCTGAAATACTACACCAGGGAGCGCTTTTGTGTCTAACGTCTTCTTCTCCAGGGGCACTAAGATGGCAGATCTGTCGTATTTCGTTAGGAAAACGATGGAAAATTTACTATTGAAGTCAATGAGATGGCATGAAAAACCACTAGAAAGCTTTGTGCGTGTTCTTTGGCTCGGATCTTGGTGCGGATTTGCATCCAAAGACTCAATACTGCTCTATGGTGCAACAATGATTAAAAAAACCAAGTCTGAAAACCGGGTCAAAATCTAACATATATACACAACAAAAAAGACTAGCAGAGTTGTGTAAAATACTGTTCAAATACTCGTTCGATGAAGCGAATCCGACGAGTATTTTCTCCCTTGGCGTGTATCCTAACAGGTTCAGCAGGGCTCTGAGTGACTCACCATGGTCGGAGCAATGAGACCAGAGAAAGGTGGTCAGCAACCAAGAGAAACTTGTGTACACTAAAGGGATGTTCACACGGCTTAAAATGGGCCGTATTTCGGTCCGTAATTACGCGCCGAAGTGCGCCAATTACGGGCCGAAAACGGCCCATTCATTACGGTAATTCACAGTTCTCATAGAGAACTATGGATTACGTCTCCTCTCCCCGCCCGCAAATACGCGCCGCTAGCAATTCAAGTCAATGGGCCGGTGAAGTGTCGGCCCCCTGCTCAGTCCCCCGCTCCCGCCCCGCCCCCGGTCACACGGCGTAATTGCGGTGCGTAATTACGCCCTGCAAATACACAGTGTGAACATAGCCTAACAGTAGATAAAATCTCCTTTGTCTCCTGAACAAAGCAAAATCAAAACAGCAATGTATTTGGTAATAGTCTTCATTTACCTTTCCCTTCATGTTAAAAGCCAAAAATTGTAGTGAGAAAACCCCTTTAACCCTTAAAAATCCAGTTAAAACCCTAACCTCAATTTAGGTGTAGGGTTCCAGTTTGCATAAGGCCATGTTCACACGGCTTAAAATGGGCCGTATATCGGTCCGTAATTACGCGCCGGAGGGCGCACATTACGGGCTGAAAAACGGACCATTCATTACGGTAATCCACAGTTCTCATAGAGAACTATGGATTACATCTCCTCTCCCTGCTCGGCAAATACGGCGAGCGGGGAGAAAGTGACATGGGAATTACTAGCGCCGTATACGCGCCGCTGGTAATGAAAGTCTATGGGCCGGCCAGGTGCCGGCCCCCAGCTCCCGCCCCCTCCCCCCCCCGCCCCCGGCCACACAGCTTATTTGCGGGGCGTAATTACGACCCGCAATTAAGCCGTGTGAACATAGCCTTAGGGTTACAGTTACCGTTTGGTGTGTCCCAATCCCATTTTTTCAAAGGTTTATTTGAACCCATGTCGAATAAAACAGGGACAGATTCCCTCAACGCTACTAGGAGTGTCCCTTCTTCTGATACATAGGAGCAGGATAGAGCAGCCGATAAAAGTATAGAAGATATGAGATCCCCGAGTGCAGTTGCCGCATGGGTAATTCTCAGCAGGCAGGTTATTAGTAAGCTCAATGCCAGGTCGAGGCACCATCAGCTTGTGTAATTGGATGATTAGCAAGTGACTCTATTGTCATTCGCTCATTACTCGGAGCGTCGCACTCGGTGCCCTTGTAAATGACGGTCAGCCTGATCCGGTCATATCTGTATATAACAAAGTGTGCAACTCCTGCAAATGCCTTACTGGTGATAGTGTAATGAAGATGATACCAGCAAAAAAAAAAAAAAAAAAGCATCTGTAGAAGAAGCAGCAGCTGGAACAATAACTGCTCATTTACGTTGGGGAGGTTACAGCGAAATGTCAACAAGTTCTGAACGTGGCGTCGTTGATGCACCAATTAATTGAACTATTTTTGAAGAATAATTATTTTCTTATGTAATCACTCGGAGCGCCGCATTCTGCTCAATCAGTTACACTTATAGCTACTTATCAGTTCCCTAAACTCATTTCTAAGGTCATCAGTTAATGATTTTTTCTTGATTTTCTTATTATTTTTTCGCCTCGTCGTTGATGAAGACGCTGTTGGGCTGGAAATAATGTATTCTCATAGAGGATAACTCCGCGTTTCACGCTGAGAGTCAGCACACCGGCAACTTTCACTGAGTGTTGTCTCCGTCTCGCCGCTCTTCTCGCTTCTTGTTTAATACCCCCGGCTGTGAGATACATTTCTCTTATGAATCCGCTGTTGATAAAATATGAGCGAACCCTCGGGGTAGTATGAATTTAATGTAGATACGGTGATAAACGTGATCCCAACCCCTTTGTCAGGGGTTCGGGGAGCTTTTCTTTCAACGGAAGAATGGTGACGGAGAAACTCGATGGTACAGATTCTAATGGTCTATACTGAGAGAAGGGCTCATTAAAGGGATATTCTCACCTCAATGATCGGCTTTTAACAGGTAGGAAAAGGGAAATTAAGACTATTACCAAATACATCGGTGTTTTGATTTTCCTTTGTTTAGGAGATAAAGGACATTTAATTTTCTGCTAGCGTGTACAATATTCTCTGGTTACCAACCACCTTTCCCTGCTCTCTCTCCTCTCTCATTGTTCCAAGCTGCCATCCAACCATGTTGGTAACAGTAGTGTATGGAGGAGCAGAACTTCTCCGTATTACTACCTCCAGCGGTTTTATAAAGGACCACCAAAACGGTCATGTGACCCGGGTATCCGGGTAACATTGTGTATGGAGGACAAATTTCCAGTTTTACCACCCCTCCAGCATGTTTATTATGTGTCATCAAAAAGGTCACGTGACCCCTTTTCCAGGTAACAGTGTGTATGGAGGAGCAAAATTTTCCCCGTATTATACCACCAGCAAATCTTAGCATTGACCACCACACAGGTGATGTGACCTTGAATCCAGGTAAAAGAGTGAGGAGGAGAAAAACTTCTCCAGTATTAACCACCCCCAGCAGCTTTTTATCAGTGCCCACCACACATTCATGGACCTTGGTTTTCGGAAAGAATTATGGGGAGCAAAAACTTCTCTTTATTACACCTCCCACAGCATCTTTCATGTGACAAACCAAAGGCCATGTACCCTTGACCGGAACAGTATGTAAAAGGAGCAGAACTTCTCCAGTTTATTACCTCCAAGCACTTACAGTGCCCGGGTTCCAGGTAACTTTGTGTATGGGGACAAACTCTCCACTATTTCTCCCTCCCACAACTCTTATCTTTGTGACCACCACAAAGGTCATGTCCCCCTGGAAACCGGGTAACGAGTTATGGAGGACAGAAATTCTCCAAAATAACCCCAGCACATCTTATAAATTTACCAACCACCAGGTCATGTGCCCCCCGGTATCCAGGTAACGTATGTATGAAGGAGCAAAAACTTTCCAGTATTAACACCTCCAGCATTTTTATCATTGACTAGCACACAGGTCATGTGCCATGTTATCCCTAAAAGTATGATGGAAAGCAAACTCCAGTTTTACTACCCCCAGCAGATTTATCATGTGATCACCACACAATCATGTGACCCTGGTATCCAGGTAAAGTAGGTATTGGGGACAGAACTTTCTGGAATTACTACCTCCACAGATCTTACAGTGATTTACCACACGGGTCATGTGACCCTGGTACCAGGTAACGTAGTGTATAAGGAGCGAACTTCTCCATTTCCACCTCCACAGTGTCTTATGTGAGCACCACTAGGTCATGGACCCTAGTACCCCGTAACAGTAGGTGATGGAGGATCAGAATTTCTAAAAGTATTACTACCCCAGCATGCTTATTGTGACCACCACCAGGTCATGTACCCAGTACCAGGTAACAATAGTAAAAGGGGGAGCAGAACTTCTCCATATTATACCTCCACAGCATCTTATATGTGACCAACAAAAGGTCATGTGCCCTTGGTATCCAGGAAAAGTGTGTATGGAGGAGCAGAATTTCTCCATATTACTACCTCCACAGCTCTTATATGGTACCAAAACAAGTATGTGACCTTGGTACCCAGGTAATTAATGTAGGGGGGAGCAAAAACTTCTCCGTATTACTACACCACAGATCTTATCATGTGCCCCAACACAAAGGCCCATGTGACCTTGGGATCCAGGTAACAGTATTATGAGGAGCAAAACTTTCCACTATTGCATCTCCACAGCATTTTCAAGGATCAACGCACGGGTCTGTGACCCCTGGTACCCCGGTAAAGTAGTTGAAAAGGGGCAGAATTTTCCCAAAATTTACTACCTCCACAGCGCTTATCATGTGACCACCATATTTTTATTATTTTTTATTTTAAGCCCCCATTGACCCGGGGGGTTACATACATTACAAAGTAAACGAGTACAGGATAATGAAATAACAATTGGCAACAGAGGGAAGAGACCCTCCCCCCCAGGGTTTACAATCTAAAGGGGGGGAAAGGAGGAGGTGAGGGCAGACAGTCGGGAGAAGAGTGAAAAGGTTGGGGAAAGCCGAAGAAATGGTTTTTTTCGGGTTTGCTTTTGAAGCGGTGAAAGTGGGGGAGGTCTGTGTGTTGGGGCAGTGAGTTCCAGATGTGGGTGAAGCACGGGAAAGTCGGGGAGACGGTTGTGTGGGGACTGAAAAGGGGGAGAGCAGAGGAGGGGGCCCTGTGGGGAGCGAGAGTGCGTGAGGGGAGTATTTGGAAATTAGGGCAGAGATGTATGGGGGGAGGGTCATGGAGAGCCTTTTTAGGGCATGGTTAGTACTTTAAATTTTAAATTTGTGGCCAATTGGAAGCCAGTAAAGGGATTGGCAGAGGGTAGAAGGGGAGGAGTAGCGAGGAGGAAATGGTAAAACGGGAGCAAGTTAAGGTGGATTGGGGGGGGCGAGGGTGCACTGGGGGCCACAGGAAGGATGTTTTCAGTAGTTAAAGGGGGGATGAAAGGGCAGGATGCATTTTTGTAGTGTCATGTTGAGAATGAGCGGATGGAGAGATGTTTTTTAGGGGAGGCGGCAGGGAAGGTGAGGGTTTGGAGTGTGGTTGAAAGAAGAGCGGACTAGGATTACCCCAAGGGGCAGCGGACTTCGGGGCCGGTGAGAGTTTTAAGGGCCCTTGAGTAATAGAGAGATCAGGGGGGAGGGGTAGAGTTGGATGGTGGGAAAAATGATAGTTTGTTTTTTCCACATTTTGTTTTAGGAGATGATGAGAAGAAGGAGGGAAAAGGGCCACAGACACGGGTCCCGGGGGATTTAAAAAGTGACATCTGGGCAAGAATGAGAGTTGGGTATCGTCACATAAGGTGGGAATTTAAAGCCATGTGAGGGTATGAGCTGACCGAGCCCAAAGGGTGTAGATAGAGAAGAGTGTGGGCCCAGGACACCCTTGGGGGACCCGCAAGAGAGGCCCGGGGAGGAGGTTGGGGCGGGAAAAGAGAGACACGAAGGTCCGATCAGGGGGTCGAGGGACCGGGAAAAAGCCAACCATATGCCGAGGGGGGAGAGGATTTTTTTAGCAGGAGGGGAAAGGTCGACAGTGTCAAAGCAGAGGGCAGGTAAGAGGAGGGGAAAAAGTAGGGCCGAGGGTTTAAACAGTTACTTGCAATTTTGACTTTGGTTAGGGCGGTTTCGGTAGAGTGGTGGGTCGGAAACCAATTTTAGTGGGTCAAGAAGAGAGTTGGGGGGAGGTGGGGGGACGCTAAGATACCCCGACCCCCCGGGATCCAGGAACAGTAGGTTGAAGGAGCAGAACTTCTCAAGATTACTACCTCCAGCAGTGCTTTTCATGTGACCACCACACGGTCATGGACCCTAGTACCAGGTAACGAATGTATGGAGGAGGGGAAACTTCTCCGTATTACTACTTCCCCCTGCATCTTTTGGGCACCGCACAGGTCATATATCCCCGGTTCCATGTAACATTTTGTGTGGAGGGCAAATTTCTCCCAGTATTACTACCTCCCGCATATCTTACCCGTGACCACCAAAACAGCTCATGTGACCCGGTACCGGTAAAAAGTATGTGTGGAGGAGCGAATTTCTCCAGTATTACACCCTCCAGCAGTATCTTATCATGTTACCACCACAACTCATTGACCACCCCAAAAGGTCTTTGGGCCCCTGGTACCAGGTAGCGAGATTGAAGAGCAGAACTCCTCCCCGATTTAAAATTTCCTCCACACTCCCTTTTCATGTGCCAAAACCCGGGTCATTTGGGCCTTTTTTTTCCAGGAAACAGTAGTATTGGGGGAGCAGAACTTCTCCAATTACTACCTCCAGCAGCGTCTTTTCATGTGATCACCACACAGGTCTGTGACCCCTGCTATCCAGGTAAAATGGTATGGAGAAGCAGAACTTCTCCAGTATTACTACCTCCAGCGCTCTTTCATTGACCCCCCACACAGGGTCATTGACCCTGGTATCCAGGGAACAGTGTGTATGGAGAATAGAACCTCTCCAGATTCTACCTCCACAGTGTTTATCATGTCTTCAGTGATGTGAAGGAGACGAAGGAAAAACTTCGTCCATTTTTCTGCTTTGTTTTTTTTTTTGTTTTTTTTAAAAGTAAACTTAATTAAAAACATACATCCCCCAGAAAAGCGGTCCCCAACCTTTTTTTTCCCCCAGGGACCCCCTTTTTTTTACCCACAAATTTTTCCCCGGCCCCGGGGGGGGGGGGGTTATTAGGGCGGGGTTTTTTGGGGCGGGTTTTAGGGCGGGTTTTTAGGGGGGGGGTTTTTGGACAGGGTTGGTGTTTAGAATCGCACACAAAAAAAAAAAAACCCAATAAAGGTATACTGTGTCTTTGAGGTATGTAGGGGGGAACCAGTATTTATAATAGTGGCTGGA
>JAODAL010077131.1:0-13377 GCA_025379985.1 Phyllomedusa bahiana | reverse complement strand
GGCGATCCCTGTTCGTACTAGATTCACAGGGCCCTGACCCACGATGACAGGCCTGACGGTCCTGCAACCGACGATCTGCTGGCATGCGTTGTTGTCGCCAGCACTGGAAGGAGCACCTTCTCTCGTACCTCTACCTCCATGTCCTACCCCCCTCTTTGCTCGCTTACCACCTGCATTTCGCTCCATGTTCAGAAATATAAAAATTTGAGAAGGTATGGAAGAGTTTTGGAAAGTCTCTTATTAACCCCTTAAGGACCCAGCCTGTTTTGACCTTCCTGACACAGCCCTATTTTTGAAATCTGACGTGTCAATTTATGTGAGAATAACTTTTTGACACTTTTACCTATCCATGTGATTCAGAGATTGTTTTCTCGTGACACATTGTGCTTTAAGTTAGTAAGAAATTTTTATCCATACAATCCTTGTTTGTTTGTGAAAAATATCAAAATTTCATGAAAATTTTGAAAAATTTGCGATTTTGAAAGTTGCAAAATTTCTGCGTGCAAGAGAGATAATTGTTCACCACAAAATAGTTTATAACTAGCATCTACCATATGTCCACTATAGGTTGGCATCATTTTTTAAATGTCTTTTTTTTTTTTACGACATTAGAGGGCTTAGAAATTTAGTAGTAATTTCTCACATTTTCAAGAAAATTTGCAATATACATTTTTTTTAGGGACCACTCCAGTTCTGACGTGGCTTTGAGGGGCCTGCATGTTAGATACCCCCATAAGTGATGCCATCTGAGAAACTAGACCCCTTAATGTATTTACAACACTATTTAGGAAGTTTGATAACCCTTTAGATATTTCACAGAAATTAAAGCAAAGTGGAGGTGAAATTTCAAAATTTCACTTTTTTTGCAGATTTTCAATATTTATCCATTATTCACTGGAATACGGTAAATGTGACCAGGTAAATGCAACTTAATATCAATTCCCCCAGGTCTGCCGTTTTTAGAGATATCCCATATGTGGCCCTAGTGCATTATTTGGCTCAACCATAAGCCCAGAATAGGAGGAGCACCTACTGGACTCTGGGGTCTCATTTTCAATACGATTTTATTTAGGCGCCATTTCAGGTTTGGGGACACCCTAAGGTGCTAAAACTTAATAAACACCCCTAAATAGACCGCATATTGGAAACTACACCCCTTAAGGAATATATCCAGGGGGTGCATTGAGTATATAGACCCCACAGGTGATTCACAAATTTTTTTAAGCATAAGGCTGTGAAAATTAAAAAAATTTTTTTCCAATAATCTGCAATTTTAGCTTAAAATGTTTCATATATACAAGGAATACTGGAAAAAAGAACCCTAAAACTTTGTTAAGCAATTTTTTTCCAAGTTCAGCAATCCCCTACATGTGGGTTTTTAAACTGCTGTTTTGGGCGCATTGGCAGGGCGTATAAATGGAGGGAGCGCTATTTGGCTTTTGGAACGCAGTTTTTTGGTGGGGCCATGTCGCATTTGCAAAGCCCCCAAAGTAGCAGAAAAGGCGATACATTCCAGATGTCGCCCCATTTTGGATTCAACACCCATCAGGGATCTCATCTAGGGGTGTATTCTGCATTTTAGGCACACAGGTGTTCCATAGTTTTTTTTCAGTCAATAAACAGTAAGACCAATGATAACTTGTTTCGCTGGTATGCTAAACGGGTTCCACAGCCGGGGTTCTCCAAAGCCCACAATCAATATTTTATAAAGAGGATATTGGACCAGGTAAAATTTCAACACTTTAATGAAGCACTTTTAAAATTGACATCCACTTTCAGGCATTCAACCGTGATATACCAGCATGAAAATAATGGGACGAATGGTATAGCATATACTCAGCGTTAGGTTGCGACCTCCCGGTCGTTCAAAAAATTCAAGGCAAAAGTCCATGCATCGATCTGGGGACTTTTTGCCTTGGACTTTTGCCTTGAATTTTTTAAAACCCCGGAACGGGGGTCGCAACCTTAACTCTGAGTATATGCTATTACCAATCGTCCATTATTGTCATGCTGTTATATCACGGTTGAATGCCTGAAAGTGGTGTCAATTTTTAAAAAGTGCTTCATTAAAGTGTTGAAATTTTACCTGGGTCCAATATCTCTTTATAAAGTATTGATTGGGGGGCTTGGAGAACCCCGGCTGTGGAAACCCGTTTAGCATTCGGGCGAAACAGGTTATCATTGGTCTTAACTGTTTATTAAATGAGATTGTTTTTCTCCTAAAGACCTAAAGTTTTACACTACCTGGACGATAATGTCCTATGAGGAGATTGCCAGGAGCACCGACGCCCGAGCAGAGATGTTTTGTTTCTCGGAGGCAGATAGAATACAGATCCTACAGCAGGCTGATCTGCAGGACTCCAGTGGAAACACAACAGGGAGGAAACGACCATCAACTACCCGTGCGATTAGAGGCAGCCTGCGAAGAAAGGAAGCAAGCCTAACATCGCATGCCACGGCGTTAGCGGAGTATGTGAAAGCCGCCCGCATACCTAGGGGATTACGTAGTAATCTTCAACCCATCCTCCTGCCAGACGATGTCAAATACAAAGAAAGAGGGAATGCCATCAGTAACCGTTACTCGATGGACTTAATGATCCTCTCGATTCAGCATCTACAAAATGCAATCGATTCCACCCATATGGAGACTAATGGGACTTGAAAAAGAATATAAAAGGAAATGTCTCTATGGATGAATACAATAAAATAAACACCAAATTGAGATCTAGCATAATAAATTTAAGAAAACCCTTTAAACTCCAAAACAAGTTGAGAAAATACGAACGTGACACTAAGGACTATGCTGCTAAACCGCGTTTACACTTGGGCAGAAGCCGGAGGTTTATTCAAGACGAACACGTCATGAACCACATAAGAGACGGGGTTGGAATTCGGCATCCTCCGCAACTGAGGACTCTGACCCAGGTGAACGCATCACCCATACTGACAGAAAACTCCCCCAGGAACAAAAAGGGCGAGGTTTTTTAGGAAAAGCAATGGAGACTGCATCAACCAACCCAGAAAATATACCATCAGGAATAGGGGAAAAAAATCCAATGAGTACCCGAAAGAAAGGGAACGTCGTAGTTATGAAACATTTCATCTAAGACCCTAACTGGGGGCACAACAGGATGTCCCTGGAAAAGGGCCTTAACTTTGTCCAAGTCAGGATTGAGTCTGTTTGACTTTACGATAGATTTTTATCGATTCTGGTCGAATATTAGGTGTAAAATATTCTTTGCTAATTCTTCGTCCCCAGGTGTTAAGCTCACTGATGATAATAAAGTTTTTTCCAAAAAGCTCAAGAAACATAGTCAGTTTGACCCAGATTTTAAAATTCCCAGCCCTTGAGGTGTTTGAGCATTTGGGTTTTAAGAAAGAGGTAACTGACAAATGGGAGAAATAAAGCAAACGCATGTTTAACAACCCCCAGTAAAAAGAAAGGGAAGCTGTTAAGGGAATTAAAAAAATGACACCTCTATCCTTATTAAAAAAGCGGATTAAGGGGGGGAGCCTCTTTTGTTTATGGACGTGGAAACCCATATATTAATGAAGCAATGACACAAACTTAAAGATTCTCAGGTGTATGTCCCCCTCAAAAAAGCCCAACAAGTGAATTAAGTAATTACGTTCAAGAAGTAATTAATGAGGCTTTTGAGGGCAGGGACCATCAGTACGCAGAAAAAAATATTCTTATTAAAAATAACCCACGTGTCCCGTTTCTGTATATTGGTCCCAAAAGGTTCATAAGTCCACTACCAAACCACCAGGCCCAGCCCTTGTGTCGGGCATCGATTCAGTGTTAGAACCCTTGCGCATCGTTGATTGTATCTCCAACCTATTGTAAAGAAAGATTCTAAAATCCTAAGGATCCCGGCCAGTTCTTCCCGAGTAATTAAAGATATTGATTATATCTAAGGTTACTAGATTATGCACACTAGATATAAAGTCCCTGTTCACCAACATTCCACTTGAAGGGGGAAATAAAAAATTATACGTGTTTGTGTTATGTCAAGACGCAACTTTTAACAAATGAAAAGATTGCGTTTTTGATGCAAATTATCGATATAGTCCTGACCAAAAAATTTATTTTCGTTTTTTGGGGACCAGCTGTTCCTTCAAAAACAGGGGACCTCGATGGGGTTCTCCGGTAGGACCCAGCTTTGCTAATTTTTACATGCAAGCGTTTGAGAATAGTACGTTGTTTCTTCACAATTTAAAAAAACTACATTGTCTCCTTTGGTTCGGTATGTGGACGTTTGTCCTTACTACTCTGGTCTGGCTCAGCTTTACAACTTGATGAATTTGGTCACATATCTCAATAATATCCACCCATTGATCCAATTCTCTATGACCGTGGATAAATTTATATGATTACATAATCTTGACGTGTGGTCAAGGAAAGATGGTAAAAAACAGTTATTTACATTCACTATATAAAAGCAGACTGATCGAAATAATGTCTTGCATCACCATAGCCAACTTGCCCTCCAGACATTTAGGGGGATCGCCAAATCAACAGTTTATAAGGGCTCGGCGAAATATGCTCAAGTGACGCCGAGTACCTAGCCCCCTTTGGAGAAGTTGATATGGCCCATTTAAAAATAGAGGCTACGATGGAAACAGAGCTTAGGAAGATGGGAATGGATGTTTCAATGATCCCTAGAGAGAACCTCCTCAAACCTAACAACAACAAAAAACAAAAAGGTGAGGCAAGACCAGCAATTCACTTACATATCTGCCTTTGATAAACATGCAGGGCTTATCAAAACAGGGCTAATATCCAAATATTGGGGGATATTGCGTAGCGACACCGAAGGTGGGGCACCTTTTTAAGGAAGCCCCGATGGGTGTACCGAAAAAGGTAGGAACCCTAGGTCAACAAACTAATTTCAGCGGACCTTAAACAACTAGCTAGTAAGAAAAAAGAAACTATTAAGCTCTACAAGATCAGGGACCTTTTTCGTGCTTGAAATGTACCAATTGTTCATTGATTTCTCAAGGAGACTCTATAAACCACCCTCTAAAGGCCATAAAGTAAAAATCAAAGGTTTTCATACATGTGAAGTGAGGGGAAATTTATATATATGTTTAAAGTGCCCCCGTGGGCGAGTATATGTGGGGCAGACATCGAGATGTATTAGAGTCAGAAAACAATGAACATAAGTCGGCCATTAGAAGCTATAGAAAAAAATGAACAACCCCAGTGATGAGCTTAGTGTATCTAAAGATGTCGATCCCCAAAAAAACTTTTTGGGGGAAAAAGACCGTGGCTAAAAACTTCGCGGAAGCACGGCTATGACTTATGCGAATTGCGCTGGTGCGTTTTAGAAAAAGTTTTTATGTAATGATAACGCATCCCTGACTAATAAATTACTTAAACGGAGGCTTACTGGATCACGGAGCTAGAGTCATTTTTCTCCGAGGGGCTCAATGAGAGCCACAATTTGCGAGTCTTCCTTTGAATTGGGTTACGTAACAAACATGAGATGGTTTCCCATGTTTTGCCTGCAGTTAAAGTCTTAAAAATGATTTTATTTTTCGTGTTTTTTTTTTGTGTGTGTTTTTTAACGATGTTAGAATGTAGGAGTAAACGCCCCCCCTTACCCATTTAAGGAGTGGCTGTTTTACTGATATGCTCGTGCCTGAGGAAGGGGAGGAGTTTGCCCCCAAACGTTGCACGTCCGATGTGGCCCCTAGCTACATCATTGCGCCATCTCTGTCTGGGCCCTGGCGTCTCCCAGATCGATGCATGGACTTTTGCCTTGATTTTTTGAAACGAGCCGGGAAGGTCGCAACCTAACGCTGAGTATATGCTATTACCATTCGTCATTTATTGTCATGCTGTATATCACGGTTGAATTCCTGAAAGTGGATGTCAATTTTAAAAGTGCTTCATTAAAGTGTTGAAATTTTACCATAGTTTTTTTTAGCATTGGGCAATGAAAATGGGGGGAAAAAAGCAGTTCGGTCATTGTTTTTTGAGTTTCAATTTTACAGCCATTCGCCGTGCAGTGTAAATTATGTGATAACTTTACTTTTGGGGGCGGTTTCAATTACAATGATATAGATTTTATTAGTTTTTTCTGTTTTATTACTTTTACACAGTAGAAATACTTCTATAAAAAATTGCGTTTTTATGTTGTCCTATTCTGACAGCCATTTAACTTTTTTTATTTTGCTGTGTGCAGAGCTGTGTATGGGCTTGTTTTTTGCGTGATGAGTTGAAGTTCTTATTGATACCATTATGGGGTGCATATGATGCTATGTTCACTTTTTATAAAGGTTTTTGTGAGATGTTTTGAACAAAATACAGCAATCTTGGTAGTGTTTTTTATTTTTATTTTTTATTGCGGTCACTGTACGGTATATATGACATGGTAGCTTTACTCAGCAGGTCCCAAAACGATTACACCGATACCCAATTTGTATATTTTTTTATGTTTTACTGCTTTTATACAATAAAAAACATTTTATAAACAGGAAAATAAGTTTTTGCATCGCCAGAGTCTGAGAGCCATAACTTTTTAATTTTTCTGTGCTTGGAGCTGTGTAGGGACTTTATTTTTGCGAGATGAGTTGAAGTTTTTATTAGTATCATTTTTGGGGGGACAAGGCTTTTTGATCGCTTTTAAATCCATTTATTGGAGGCCAGGGTGAAGAATACTGCCCAAACCTAGTAGTGTTTTTTTTATTTTTAAATTTTTAACAGGGCTCACATGCAGTATCCATGATAAGTTAGGGTTTACTCTTTGGGTCGCTTGATTATGGCGATAACCTTATTTATATAGTTTTTTTTTTATGTTGAAGCACTTTAAAAAAAAAAAGGAAAAAATGTTTTTAGTGTGTAAAACAATTATTTTGCATCGCTATCTTCTGAGAGCTTTTACATTTTTTATTTTTCCGTATACAGAGCTGTATAAGGAATTTTTAAATGGTACAACTTTGGCGTTACTAGGAGTTTTTGATCGCTTTTTATTCCATTTTATGTGCTGCGGGAGTGAACAATAATCTTAATTCTGTGATTGTTTTTTTTTTTACGGCATTCAGCGTACGGGTTTTAAATTACATGACAGATTTATAGGTCAGGTCGTTACGCACGCGGCGTTACCAAATATGGGTACTTTATTTATTTTTGATCTTTTTTGGGGCGATTTGCGTTTGTAAAGGGGAAAAGGGCGGGTGTACGTATTTTTTTTTTTATTTTTCGTGTTTATGTTTTACTTGTTTTTCACTTTTTTTAACTTTTTTTCACTTTTTCACATTTTTTTTTAACTTTTCCCCATAGAGGATTTGAATGAGAGATCTTTAGATCTCTCATTCAATAGGAATCAGTACATAGCTTGTTGCTATGACTGGTTCCTATGACAACTGTCAGTCACGATGCCGGGATTTCCCACAGGGCACGGGGCCCGGGGATCGTGACGTCACAGCAACCCGGAAGGCATTCTGTGCCTCCGTGCTGTCTGTAGGAAGGCAGGAGCTGCACGGATCGCCCGATCCCTTTCGCTGCTGCCGCCCCACAGAGACGCAGGAGGAGATCGCTCCTCCTGCGTCTCTCTTAGTTATTGCAACCCGATGGTCGCGATCATTAAGGGGTTAACCACCTCCCCCCCTGGAGCGATCCGGGGTCGGGTCCGACGCTGCGGAATGTCAGCTGTAATATACAGCTGACACCCCGTGCCGATCGCGCGAACTCTGCTTTAGAGTTCGCGCGATCCTCAGGACGTATCCATACGTCCAGGTGCGTGAACCCCCAAACGACCTGGACGTATGGATACGCCCAAGGTCCTTAAGGGGTTAAAATACGGCAAATCACAGCTATTCTTAAATCCCTCTAATTTCCTACAGCCAACTAGGATTAGAAACTGAAATGTTTCTAGCGAATACCTGTGAAATGCTGTCTGGTGGAAGAACCGTAAGACAAAATCAACAGTGTTCTTCCTTCAGTACCAGGGATTTACAACTGCCCAGTAGGACTAGGAATTGATAGTTTTCAACAAAATATCATGCGCCAAACTGAGATTCAACGAGCGCAATAAAACTATTCAGAAGTTACACGGATGAGAAATTGCATTTTTTGCAACAATGACAAACGATAATAGTTGCTAGAAAATTTTTCTATCAGAATTGTTGTACAACGTGGCTATTTGAAAAAAAACTAGGGCTGCACCACGTGCAATACAGCTATTTAAAAATTATACAGATAACCAATGGTGTATTTTGTACCTATAAATACACCTGCAATGACTACAAAATTGCTGTATTCAAATTTAAGTACAAGGTGGCTCTATGAACAAAACTGGGCCGCACCAAAGTAAAAAAAAAGGCTATTTGAAATGTATACGGATAATAAAAGGTGTTTTTTGCACCTATAAAAAAAAACCTGCGGTGACTACAAAATTGCTGTATTCAAATTTAAGTACAAGTTGGCTCTATGAACAAAACTGGGCCACACCAAAGTAAAAAAAACATCTATTTGAAATGTATACGGATAATAAAAGGTGTTTTTTGCACCTATAAATACACCTGCGGTGACTACAAAATTGCTGTATTCAAATTTAAGTGCAAGGTGGCTTTATGAACAAAACTGGGCCGCACCAAAGTAAAAAAAACACCTATTTGAAATGTATACGGATAATAAAAGGTGTTTTTTGCACCTATAAATACACCTGCGGTGACTACAAAATTGCTGTATTCAAATTTAAGTGCAAGGTGGCTCTATGAACAAAACTGGGCCGCATCAAAGTGAAAAAAAACCATTTGAAGTGTATATGGATAATAAAAGGTGGTTTTTGCACCTATAAATACACCTGCGGTGACTAGAAAAGTTCTGTATCCTATTGTAAGAACAAAGTGGGTCTTTGAACAAAACTGAGCTGCGCCAAAGTGAAAAAAAACCTAATTAAATCGTGTACAGATAATAAAAGGTGAGTTTTGCACCTATCAAATACACCTGCAGTTACTAGAAAAGATCTGTACCCTAATATAAGTACAGGCTGCACAAAATACAAGCTAATATTTCACCAAAAACTGGCCAAAAACTGTTAATAAAAACCCATTTCAATGCAGGGTCAAAGCAGAGTCTGGGCAGCACAATTATCCACTCTCCTTTCAAAAGCCTGCCTGCCTGTCTGTGTTCGCACCCCCCGCCCCCCCTCCAGTTTCTTCTTTCTTTTGCAAAGCAGTCATAAGCTCCTGTAGGCCGTTTGCATACTGGGGTAGCGTCTCGTTCTCTTTCTGACAACGGGCGAAGAATCTCTTCCTTAACACTGCTTCTGACGAGACGTCTCCATATACATCCTCTAGGATACTCAGGATCTGCTCAAAACTTGCCCTTTGATGTGCAGAGTGCAGTATAACTGTTTTCCGGGCTTCTCCTTCAAGGGTACTCAGTGCCAATTCTGCTTTCAGATGTGGGGCGATGTTACACAACCGGGCAGCCCCTTCTAGTCTTTCTTTCCAATCCTCGAGCGAAACATTGTCACCACTAAACTTGGGTAAGTGGCTCATTAAAGCGCCCACCGGGACTGTAGGTGAGACGCTGGACGAGGCGGAAGTAACTCTGTCAGTCGCCATATCAGTATCCATCCTGTCGCACTACGCCAAATGTAGAGAACAGCAACCAACCCGGCAGAGTACTTTTCTTCTTTACTTTACTGAACAAGAGTGAATACAAACAGTTCACAAGAGGTATTACTCAACAGGTTTGTGATTAAGTCTTTCAATCTCGTAGCGGTCTCTCTTCGGCGGCAAGCCTGCATGTGGGGAGACTCCCTCTCCCACAATGCGTGTTCTGAGACCAAACAGCAGCTCTTCTATTAGGACACTTGCAGAGGCACTGGTAAACCCTTCTATACTGATGTGCAGTAACAACTCCACCAAACCTCTTCACAGCGCAGGGAGAGACACTCTCAGCCTCCTCACTCTCTCCTCCACACGTCCTCTCTGGCTCCCAACTCCTCCCTTTCCTCTTCCTGTCCCTGTGTCCCCCTAAAACGTTTCCCCCTGTAATCAGGCAACTACCACACTTCATCTCAAATGTTCTGGCGCCATCTACTGGGCGAGAGGACTTACTACAGCCCCTTGTTACACACCTGCCATGCTATTTTGGTATCCACTATTTTGTAAAAATAAAATTCTTTTGTACTGAACTATATTGGAGTGCCGTGGATCAATTTACTTTAAGCGCAGAGTTCAGGTGACACTAGCCAAACACAGGAAACACCGACAAACTGGCAAAGAAGGAAGGAAGTGGTGCCTTTTAGAAAAGATCAGGTGATTGGTCCTGGAAAAGCTGGGCCAGCATTGGCCCTTCAACACAGCAAGGAGATACGTGTGCACACAGCCTAGAGAAGAGTTTTCAGGAGGAGGAGGGAGGGAATTTAAGTGTAACACACATTTTAAATCTAAAAATAATTTAGCTGGAATGTTTTGGAAGTGCAGTTGGTTTTCTTACACAAGAAGGTAGTCGTGCTGGTGGATCATACACACAAGGGCTGCTCTACTATAAGACCAACTGATACCACCTAGTGGTGGAGCAGAAGCAGCTGTTGTATTTGATAGTTCACTGACAATCCCTAGTGGTAAAGCAGTAGTAACTACTACTCCATATAACATAGTTTACAAATATCGAGTACCAGACCATACACAAATAATCAGAGATAAAAAAAAATCCATTAAAGGGGGTTTCTCACCATGCAGTATCACAAAGCCACAGGCAGCTTCAGACTCACACTGCCTCGTTAGGCTCTTCTGCAATTCCTAGCTGATTCTTTTACAGTGACATGACTGATGGAGGTTTGTAAATAGCAGTGTACAAAGCTACAGAGCTCTAAGGCATAAAACTTGTCATCACCTTAGGTAAACAAAGCTTCTGTGCTAGAGATTATATGCAGTAGGGAGTGACTCACTATGGACAGATTGATTAAAGGCAGCTTGGATTAATGAGAAATAAAAGAGAGCAGGGAGAGGTGGAGAGAGGAGATCAGTAACCAGAGAAACTTGTAAAAGGAGCTAAAATCTTCAATATCTCCTGACCAAAGCAAAATCGACAAATCAATGTATTTAGTAATAGTCTTCATTTACCTTTCCCTACATGTTAAAAGCTAATCATTGTGGTGAGAAAACTCTTTCAAGCTTACTAATTCATTTATATAATAAAGGAGTGTAAAAAGCAACAAGAATATCAAACTAGAAAATAGTTTGGGTAAGCAGGATCAAATGTGATGTAGTAGTTAAAGGGGGTGCTCTGACTCTAATAAATGCACGTCAGTCTGTTGTGGCATAATTGAAAACAGAAGAAAAATTACCTAAGAAACCTTCTCGTTCCTGCGCGGAAACCATTCTGGTGGTCCTGGCTAATGACGTCACCTTTTATTCTTCTCGTGATCCTACAGCCAATCACAGACCACAGCACATAATCCCAACGGCCTGTGAATGATGACGTGTTCGGGTGGGATCACCAGGATGGTTACTGCTCTGGAATGAGAGGGTTTTTCAGGGTAAGTTTATTTTCAACTTTCTTCAATTTTTAATCATGCTTCCATGAACTGATGAACATATATGAGTTTTTTCACAATTGTATACAAAGTTAAAGGGGTTTTGCCACAATGTAATGTTGACGTGGGGTCCTCCAAAATGGGTATTTAATAACTTTTCTAAATATATGTGATTACAAAAAGTGAAACCTGTGAGAGCTACAGCATTGCTCAGTCCCCCTTAGTTTCCTGAAAGTTTACATTAGACATGACCAGGACACTGACAGGAGCTGATCTGGCCACGCTTGCATGTTTGCACTTCTTATCTGATGACAGGGCATAAAGGGAGCTTGAAAGGGGTGGGGGAGAAAATCCCATTTGTATAGTCTGTCTCCCTGTATAAGAACCCACGGGTTGTAATGTTTTTAAATTTTAAGAAAACTTTAGAGACGCTCCCGGGTTTCCCTCGCTCTTGCTCACCCCCCCCCCTCTCCCCCCTGAAAGCCGTTTCAGGGCCCCCTGCATGTTTTTGTTTATATTCTTCTGACAGATAAAGGTATGGAATCATTTTTTGGGGCAAACCCCCTTTAACCCCTAATAAAAAATTTGTGGATCCACTGCAGGGGAACCCGAGCAGAGCCCCCCAATTGCACCATGGGTTAGTAAAATGGCAAAATGAGAAATGGGGCTCGAAAAAACGCATGTGGGGTTTTATTGGTGGGTAAGCGGTTGTTGTATACAATATTACCTGTATTGTATGTTTCTTTTTGACTTTACTTTTTTGTTGAATCCCCCTCCTCTGGATTGGCGCATTGTGTATGCCAGTATACTAACTGTGTTGCGGTGTGGGCTCTACTCTTGTTCACCAGAGTGGATCCTTGAATTCCCCAGGGTTATACACTATTTTTGGGGTTTAAAACTTTGTATACACTAGTGGTATTCTCTAAACTGTGTATGTTTGACCCTGCTTACCCACCATATTTTCTGCTGTGATGTTTGTATTGCTTTTTATATACCTTTATTAAAAACATCAATTGATAAACTTTATGGATTATTTTTCTCTCTATCTGATTATGTATGGTCTGGTACATGATATTTACAGGTTATCGAATTGGTTGTGTACCATGTGACCAATTGAGATTAGTTGTGATTTGTCTTTGGTATTTTTTTAAGTTTTTCATTTTCTTTAATATAATAGCCCAGTGACAACAACTAGTAGTAAAACATAAGCAGCTACTCCAAGTAACAGCCCTCTAACACCTCCTATAATCATATGAAGTTACTCATCGTATAGGTTTCCCCTAAATCTAGTCAGTTATTTTATTATTAAGTGAACTTTATATAATAAAATTTAAAAAAGGGAAAAAGGAAAAAAAATCCTAAGGGCTTTTTTACCCACAGCGTTTTCCCCTCCATGTTACAGCGCTTCTTGATCCTTTTCAGGAACCCCACAGGACGGACCCAGAGATAGATTTAAAACAATTTGCAGTGAGATTATCAAAGCGGGGCTAGGGGGAATCGCAGCACGTTCACATGAGAGATCGCCGCTGTTTTGTTTCCATAGCACAGCTGGGTTGTCTTTGAAAGAATTGACATGCAATTCTTTCAAAAAACGGGCCCGAAACTGGGGCCCATGGGGAAAAACCCCAGCGGCGATTCTCATGTGAACGCCCCCTGCGTCTTTTTTCATAGCCCCGCAGTGAAAAATTTTCATCAGGAATTTTCCCGATGATTAGGTAGGGCCCCCAAAAGAAGTGGGTACCAAAAAAACAGGGAAAAAATGCAAAAAATTTCCCTTTACTTGTCATGTCTGTTTTGGATCAACTCCCGTTTCTTTTTGGCTTTTGCAATACTGATGGATTATTGATTTATTGGGAAAACGGGGCACTGACGGGTC
>JAODAL010077130.1:0-13377 GCA_025379985.1 Phyllomedusa bahiana | reverse complement strand
GATGGTTCAAAAAAATTTTTTTGTGTTAATTTTTTTGCTTGTTTTTTTCTTATATACGGTAAAAAGAAAATGTTTTCTCCCCAGGGCTTTGGGGAGTGCCCAAATGGGCCCCTACGGGGGACTCCCCCGGTGCCCAAAAGACATCGAGGTTTAAGTCCCTTTTTGCCATTTGCGTGATATCCAGATTTCCTTACTACAACTCCCTAAAGGATTGTCTTTCATGGTAAGGGGGGTTTTTTTATCGTAGGGATTTGGGACTATATTCTCAAAAAAGGCCCCAAAGTCGGGCCCCTAAAATTTGCGGCCCCCCAACTTTTGGGGAAAAAATTTAAAAACTCCCTCATCCCCCCTGTTTTTAGATTATGAATGCAGGAGGGGGAGTTTTATTTTTCCCAACATTTTGGAGGGCTGCATTTTTGAGGATGCCTGGTCTAAGCTAATTGAACCCCCCAAAATTTTAACCCTGCCATACCAAAACAAATAAAAAAAGCTGTGAGGGAAAAAAAAATAGGAACCCCCCAGGGGTCCAAACAAACCCCTTTGTCATCAAAAACATTGTGGGAAAGTTTCAGTGCGTCTAACTTTTGATAATGCATGTTTTTTGTGTTTGATCAAGAAAAATTTTGATCGACTCGTTTAGGGCATTGGCCCTTTTTTCCAGTTTTTATTTTCCCGAACAAAGATCAAAGTTGAACTAAAACCACTTAAAATATTGTATTAGAAACTTTTAGTGATGGACATTGAGCAGTGTCATGAAAGCTGCGGCATTGTAAAATTTTTGGAAAAACTGAGGGACTTTGAGCCCCACCAATTTACCAAGGAAACCCTTTAAAAAAAAAAAAAAGAACTCTCCCTTTCCCCGACCTTTTTTGTTACCCCAGCCACGTGCTGCCCTGCCCCAGGGCCTGAAAGGCCAGCCTTTTATTTACCCATGGTCCATTCCGTGGCCCCAGTTCTGGGCCACTGATATGACCATGTTCCTGCTTCTGTCCTGAACTTACGCCGTGGCCTCTGCTGCCAACCACGAGGGGCTTGTTTTCCGTCACAGGGGTCCGGTTCCAATTTGGGGACCGCTTTCACCGGGGAAACTTCCTGTCGTCACTGTTTACCCATTTGTGGTTGCTTTGCAGCTTTTCCATGCTGGCCTTGCTGCTTCTCCATCTTGTGGCTGCTGCCCTATTTCCTTGTTGCTCTATAGCACAAGTGTCAAACTCGAGGTCCAAGGGCCGAATCTGGCCCACCGTGCTCTTTTATTTGGCTCCCCCAGAGCTTTGAACAGCTGGTGAGCAACTCGCAGGTGGGGGAACAACTCTTTACCCCCCAAAAAAAAGCAACCCAACCCCCCTTTCCCAATGGCCCTTCGAGGGGAAAAAAACAAAAGTTGTTGTGGGGCCCCGGTGAAAAGGGGTTTGAAAAACCCTGGCAGAGGAAGCCCAACCCCCGCACCCCTTTGGGAATAAATGAAGGAGGATGTGGGCCCCACCCCCCCCTTTTAGAGTCCCATTGGGGGGGCGGCCACACCCTCCTAAATTTTTTTTCCCATAATTTTGCACGGGGGTTTGGGGTTTCCCCTTTCCAAAACTCCTACCACTTGTGGTCACCACTTGTTCCTTCCGCACAATCTTTGTGGGCCCCTTTTTTGTTTTTGCCTTGTTGTTGTTCCTGCTTTTTGTTGGGTTTGGGGTGCCCGCCAAGATTGTCTTGAGTCTTTGTGAGTTTCCTAGTCCCTGTTCTTAAGTAAAAGTTTCTTGCCCTTTTTCTGCCATTGCCCTTTTAAATTTGTGCCTTAGTTCCCAGCCCCGTCCTTTGTTTGTGTCCCCTGCTTTGCCCGTTGGGTCCCCTCTTGGTTCCCCCTTTAAGTTTTTGGGACTTGGCCCCCATCAGGCCTTCCCTTTTGGGGTTCTGTTTTTGGCCCTTCTTTTCTGTTTAAATTCTATAAAAATGTAAGTCTCTTCACCTATCTGCTGATCTTGTTCCCATTCCGGGGGTGCTTAGTTTTGGGCCCCTTTACCCCTTTTTGGTCAGCTGCCCTGCCGGGGACTGCTCCCGAGGCCTCACCCCGGTGGCCGCCCGGGGAAAAAATCCTTACTTAAAAAATGGCTCTGGAATAGGCTCGACGGCAGCTTAAATTATGCCCCCTTTTAAAAACCCGGGGTTCACTACCCGCTTTACCCCCTTTCGTTAAACCCCAAATGGGCAACGTTGAGGGAAACGATCGGAGTTCCCTGCAGCGAAGTCCCAAAACCCCTTTTATATTAAAAGGGGAAAAACCAAAGGGGTCCTTTGGGCCAGCTCCTCAGCGTGTCTGTAAAGCAAAAATCATCTTTTTCACAAAGGATCCCAAAACTTGCCTTTTTAGCCCGGTGTTTTTTACAGGGGGTAGGGGCCAGGGATGAGAAAGGGGGTTCCCGACGTATCATGATATATCTTATCTATTTTTTGGGTTGTCCTTTTTCTGAAACCACTGACCAAAATTTTCTGGGATTAAAAACAAAAAAAACTATATGGAAGGGACAAGGGGGGGGGGGGAAGAGTTTCCCTCCCAAAATTTTCCCCCTTTTTCAAAAAGGAGGCTAGTCACAAACCCCCCGCTTTGGAGGGGGTTTTAGGTTTGGGCCATTTATTTGGGTAATTGGGATGGGGTACCTTTTGCTTCCCCTTTTGGGGGCCATGTAGTAAGAAATGTAGTGCTGGCGACCTGATCGTGGGGTTTTAAACTGATCACCCACAGGTTTGCCTAGAAAAAACTTTGATCCTATGAAATAGTGTTATTTTATTATTGTCCTATTTCTTCTATGTTTATCTCCATTTTTAGCCTTCTTCCACAACTGAAGTCCAGCAGGAGTGTCAGCCTTGATGAGCGTATAAAGGAGTTTGCTGCAAAATTATCTCTGATTCCATGTCCTCCACCAGGACCCCTCCACCTGGTAATGACTGATGTGTGACAGGGCTGATGAGGGAATATAGACCGAGTAACTCTTATCTTATTTCTTATACTCTAGTCACATCCAAAGCGGAGTTATTTTCTCTCTTTTATTTGTGAACTGAGAAAGTGACTTGCCCTGTTTCCCTGCAGGTGTTCAGCATGAAACCTCTGCACATTGTCTTCCCATCCAGAGAAGATCTCGAAAGCCCAATCATTGATTTGGATCTTCACCTGCCATTTCTCTGCTTCAGTCCGAAACAGGTCTTACAGGTAAGTGTCACCAATGAGGCGGCTAATGCCGGTCAGTATCTGAAGTATACAGAAGAGAGAGAGAGAGGTTTGGTACATAGATATGAGATGGATACATAACAAACACACACCACACACATACAGCACACACACACACACACCGGGGAAAATAAGTATTTGATACACTGGCAATTTTGCAAGTTTGCCCACCTTCAAAGAATGGAGAAGTCTGTAATTTTTATCGTAGGTTCACTTCAACTGTGAGAGAATCTAAAACAAACATCCCAAAAAATCACAATGTATGATTTTTAAATAATTTGCATTTTATTGCATGAAATAAGTTTTTTTATCACCTACCAACCAGCAAAAATTCTGGCTCTCACAGACCTGTTAGTTTTTCTTTAAGAAGTCCTCCTACTCTGCACTCATTACCTGTATTAATTGCACCTGTTTGAACCTGTATAAAAGACATCTGTGAACAAACTCAATCAATCACACTCCAACCTCTCCACCATGGCCAAGACCAAAGAGCTGTCTAAGGACACCAGGGAGAAAATTTTAGACCTGCACAAGGCTGGGATTGGCTACAGGACAATAGACAGCAGCTTGGTGAGAAGGAGACAACTGTTGGTGCAAGTATTAGAAAATGGAAGCAACACAAGATGACTGTCAATCTCCCTCGGTCTGGGGCTCCAGGCAAGATCTTGCCTTGTGGGGAATGGATGATTCTGAGAAAGGCCACGAATCTTCCCAGAACTATGTGGGAAGACCTGGTCAATGACCTGAATAGAGCTGGGACCACAGTCTCATAGATTACCGTAACACACAGTTACCGTAACACACTACACCATCATGGATTAACATCCTGCAGGGCACACAAGGTCCCCCTGCTCATTCCAGCACATGTCCAGGCCTGTTTGAAGTTGGCCAATGAACATCTGGATGATCCAGAGGAGGCGGGAGAAGCTCATGTGGTCAAATGAGACCTAAATAGGATTTTTTGGTATCGGCTCCACTTACCATGACTTTTTTTGTCCAATTTTCCCTGATAGTATAAAAAAATTATATAAAAATGCCCCTTTTTATGACCGTATGGGGAGCACAATCTGTAAAATAAAATTATTTAAAAAAAGTAAGGAAAACTATTTTATTAGAAAACAAACAAAAACTTTTAGCCCCGTCTCTGATGACCCTAAAACATTATATCACCTGCAGATAACTGTCTGTGACACAGTTGTGAAACATATTTTACAACGTCTTTTGCTGTAGAAAGAAAGTGAAAAACGTACTTTTTATTTTAACATTTTCCCTGATATTATAAAAAAAAGTTATATAAAAATGTCATTTTTTCTGACCTTATTGGGGGGCACCAGGGGCGTTGCTAGGGTCCTAAAACATCCGGGGCATGGGCCCTCTGTGTTACGTTTTGCTGAGTATGGCAGGGTTCACATAGTATTTTTCATGCCACATCGTGACCGTGGCATGGATTTTTACAGATAAAAAAGTAGGTTTCTGTCACTAATTTTCCACAAATTTCACATACATCCTCTCCATCATCTCAGCAGTACAAGGAAAGCCAGCACTGATTGACCTTTTAAAGCCACTCATTTCTGTATAATAGTGTAATACCTCTAAATAATATGGTCACCAGATAATACACCCATACATGGAGCAGATATACCACACATATTACCGTCATACTGTTACTATAACAATATCATAAATACCAAGAACATCGATACTAATTCTACCACTGCGTAAGAACCAAATAATACTGCCAGACCATGAGCACATGCACGCACCACATAGTGACTACCAGTTGTACATAGGCTGTACAGATATAAAAGTGATTATAGTGTTTTTACAGGCAGTGACTCACCGGTGATGTCTTTTCTGATTGGAGCGGTCGTCTTCTCCTTGTTTTTTCCTTTCGGCCCAGAACGCCAGGATGACTTGTCCGGGAGAAGTCTGTGCAGAATTTACCACACACACATCTTAGAATCTTCACTTTTCCAGCAGCTCCTTGCCCGTTCCCTATTTCTATACAGTTATAATTTTTTGTAGTGTTTATATTAAATATGTTTATAGGCTCTCCTGAAAGGAGGTAGGTATATAGGTCTCCTCCTTAGTTAGGTAGCTGTATATAATGTCCCTCCGTAGATAGGTAACTGTATATATTGCCCCTCAGTTAGGTTTCTGTAAATAATGCCTCTCAGGTAATTGTATATATTGCTTCTCAGTTAGGTAGAAGTATATATTGCCCCCAGGTAGATATATATAATGCCCCTTAGGTAGAAGTATATATTGCCCCCAGGTAGATATATATAATGCCCCTTAGGTAGAAGTATATATTGCCCCCAGGTAGATATATATAATGCCCCTTAGGTAGAAGTATATATTGCCCCCAGGTAGATGTATATAATGCCCCTTAGGTAGAAGTATATATTGCCCCCAGGTAGATGTATATAATGCCCCTTAGGTAGAAGTATATATTGCCCCCAGGTAGATATATATAATGCCCCTTAGGTAGAAGTATATATTGCCCCCAGGTAGATGTATATAATGCCCCTTAGGTAGAAGTATATATTGCCCCCAGGTAGATATATATAATGCCCCTTAGGTAGAAGCATATATTTCCCCCAGGTAGATATATATAATGCCCCTTAGGTAGAAGTATATATTGCCCCCAGGTAGATGTATATATTGCCCCCAGGTAGATGTATATATTGCCCCCAGGTAGATGTATATATTGCCCCCAGGTAGATGTATATAATGCCCCTAAGGTAGAAGTATATATTGCCTCCAGGTAGATGTATATAATGCCCCTTAGGTAGAAGTATATATTGCCCACAGGTAGATATATATAATGCCCCTTAGGTAGAAGTATATATTGCCCCCAGGTAGATGTATATAATGCCCCTAAGGTAGAAGTATTGTATATAATGCCCCTTAGGTAGAAGTATATATTGCCCACAGGTAGATATATATAATGCCCCTTAGGTAGAAGTATATATTGCCCCCAGGTAGATATATATTGTCACGTACGCGCTCACCAGCACGTGACTGGGGGGGGCCACTGTAATGGGGTAGACTTATATCCACTCGAGCTCACCTCTCACTCAGGTAGCAAATCAAGCATAAATCGTACCACAAGACAGTCCAGCACCCCAAAATTATCCGCTGCCACCACCTTCCCTTCAATAATCAAAAAAAAACAAAAGGGCTCAGCCGGAAGGTATCTGAGTCCTCACCGATTCTAAAAATACACGTAAAAATGCTCACAGGTCAACTCACTGCTCTCTCAGTATTTTCCAAAGAGAAAAAAAAAAAATCCTTCAAAAAAATTGGGCCCTGCAAACAACAAATTAACGAATTACTGAACCTTTATTAAAAAAATGATTTCAGTGCTTGCATGAAAAAAATAGAAAATAACAATAATACACAATACAATACAGTTTTTAAAATAAAGGGGAAAAAGGGGAAAAATTCACATTTAAAAGTTTTTTTCCCACGCCCCGGGGGAAAGGAGAAATTAGACACAGCTCACTTTGAAAGAAGGACCCCTAGCTAGACACCTCACAGGGGGCTGAGCTTTTTTACCCAGCCAGGCTGTCCCCTCTTTTTGGGCTGGAATTATAAAAAGGGGGTTTTACAGCATTTTCTAGGGGGTTATTGTATTTTAGTTCCAAAGGGGGCCCAGACTGCCTCTCTGGGCAACAAAGGAAATCTCTGTTCCCTTTTTCTGGGGGGAAAAATGTGTTTATTTGAAAGGGCATAGGTTTATCAGGTTTTCAGGTACCGGGACAGCTGCTTTACAATCCTGGGCCTAAAGGCAATGATCCCAGGTCTCAAACGTTCCTACTTAAAAGAAAGGGGCTGGGGGTTTTATTGGCCATAGACCGAAACTTCTCTCTCAGGAAAAAGGGAGGGAATGCCCCCCCCCCGAACTCGGGTTTTAGTGATGAATTATAATACATTGAATTTTCAAAACTTGTCAAACACCCCCCCCTTTTGGAGCGGGCGTGGGGGATGGCCACCTCCCTCCTAGCCCCCTCCGACGCCTGGCGCGAGAGACCTCTCATTACCTGTTCATTGCCCTTTTTGTGTTGTACAGTAAATCATTTTGCTGCCCCAGGTCCACCTGACAGCTTTGCCTTGTCGCCACCCCCGTTACCAGGTGGCGGGTTAGGGTGGGTACCACCGAAAAGTTCCCCCCCCATAAGGTAGGGTTGAAGTTTTTTTTGGGGCCCCATACGAGGCCCAAACACCCTTTCAATTGTAGCATGGGGGAACCCCTTTTGGCGGGGCTTCCTGTCAGTACAGAATGGGTGCTCCTCCCCCTTTTGGTTCCCTACGAGGACCGCACCAGCCCATAAGTGCGGGCCAGTTTGGACCACGAACCTACGGGAGAAGTCCGGAGCCTGGAGGACGGTTGGCGGGCCCAAGGCAGATTTTAGTGCTTTAAAGGGGCCTGCTCACATTGGGGGTCCCAAAACAATTTGGGGAAGTTTTTTTCTTGGTGGGGTCATTTTGGGGTTTTTTTGGCCAGGGCACGATTTGGGCACAAACTTCCAAATAACCACCCACCTAAAAGGACATCCCCTTTTTTTTATTTTTGGGGAGGGGGCCCGGCTGAAAACCCTCTGTTTTTTTCCGGCCCGGGCCTTAGCTCCACCCCCCACACAGTGTCCCAAATAGGTACCTGGGGCCATGGTTTATCGACACTTCCCTGGTTTAATGGTCAGACCAAGATTTGAGCCTCTTGGGAAACTTGGGCAATGGGAAAGGTGCCCTCCCAGAATTGCAAAAAAAGGTTTATTCGTCCAATATGCAACAGAAAACCCATCAAATCCTCGCACTTTTACCGGGGGGCGCTGAAAGTGGCAGGGGCTTTTTTTCCCCCAAAGGGCATGACAAAAAATTTTCATACAGCCCAAAGGGGGTTATAAGGCCGCCCTTTCCTGGGTTTCCCTTTCGTCAGGGGGATCTGCAATAGCCCCGCCTTCCATAATGGTGGGGGAGAGGCACCGGGGCTGATCAAACAGTCATCTACCCGGGGCATGGGATGGCTCAAAGACTGTGATGCAATTAACCCCCTGTAATCCACACAGAACCTTGTCTTTCGACCTTCTTTGGGACAAAACCACTGGTGGGGCCCAGGCACTCTGGGATTTTTTTTACCCCAAGGGCCAACTCTCTTCTTTTGCCCCCTCATGTTGCCCTTTCCCCCTTGCTGAACCCGAAAAGCAGGTTCCCTTTTAATGGGGGAGTGAGTGCCATTCCAATGGTGATGGCTAACTGAGTTCGCCCGGGGCCCTCTTGTAAAGGTACCCCTGAAGGCCTCAGTCCCGGGTAAGCCAGACCTCTGCGGTGGCTAACTGGGGGTTAAATTTGCCGCCCATTTGTGTCTGTTCCTGGGTTTGGGCCCAAAGAGACTACCAGACATCCTTCTCTCCCCCTCGGGCATACTGCACACACGGGGACACAGGGCTCCCGGATGGTCCTTTAAAAATTTACAGGAAACCCCTTTCTCCCGCTTTTTTCTGGACCTACATAGTTAACGTCATTGAGATTTTATGCACCGGTAGGGGCCTTCCCATGCACCTGTAACTTTTTCTGCGTTTGGGGGCCCATCCCCAAAACCCCCTCCCCTGCTTCATACGTTCGTTGCCGGGCATTAGGTCATACCATGTTTCTGCCTGCCGGGGGGTTTGGGTAGGTTGCATGCAAAAAAAACTGCTAAGTCCCTGCACTTGCCCGGAGTTTTAACGTACTCCCCACAGAAAATTTGGGGTCTCCAGCTTACCCTCCCGGACTCTCTGATCAAATCCGGGGGCCCCCCTTATTTTTAACCATAAAGGAGTTCAAATGGGGAAAACCTTTAGAAGCTTGGGGCACCCCCCGATAGGCAAACACAGGGGTAGGAAACGCCCCCAATCCGGCCTTGGGGGTCCCACTAGCATTTTTGCATCGTTTTAATGTCCTTTAAAACGCTACACAACCCATTGGTTTTTGGGTATAGGGAGGGGCGGTCAGGTGCTGCCCCGCTTTTTCGGGCAGGGGCCCGCTTTAGATTGGACAAAAACTACCCCCTGGTCAGTTAACTCCCCTGGGGAAAACCCAACAGTAAAACCCCGATAACGGGGCGTCACAACCTTGTCTGCCCTATGGAGGACATGGCCACAGCCCGGGGATATCGGGGGCATGTAAAATACTGTCAGAATGAAGCGCTTCCCAGAACTGTGGGGACGGAAAGCGGACCAAAGAAATCCACCCCCCACTTTTTTGGAAAGGCTCACGTATTGGAAGGGATCTGGAGCCTTAAAAAGCATTCCCCCCCTTACCACCCGCGGAAACCCAAACATGAACCATTTTTTGGCAAAATTTTCACCCCCATATTTGGCCAAAAAAAAATTATAAAGACCAGCCTTTTGGTTTGTGCCCCCCAAGTGCCCGGGCTAAAGGAACTCATGACGCCCCTTCAATAGTTTTCCCTAAAATGGGTAGGGAACCACCAGTCGCTTCTCAGATTCCCACCCCTGTTGGGCTCAGCCACAGTCTCGTGTAACGCCCTGCTCCCAACACCTTCGTTCTGGACTCTGGGGAGGATTACTGCCACCCCCTTGCTTTTCTAAGCGGACTGACAGTGGGCGCCTGAAACCATAGACAGGTTGCACACACTTGCAAGGGGGGGTCAGTAGCAGATGCTGGTCTTGGGGGCTTCAGCATGTGACCCCTCCCGGCAGGGATCTGTCTGGGAGGGGAAAAAAGGTACCAGGTCAGGCTTCAAAAAGTTTGACTGCGAGTTTAGTGCAACATTAAACTGTTAAACTTTTCATTTAATTACCACAGCGGGGGCAGTGCCCCGGGGGGACCTACGGGACGTCCACCACACAGGGGCGTTCCCCGAGCTGTCAGGCCTGTGGGAACCAATATCGGGGGGGCATCCCGTGGGGGGACAGGGCATAATAATTTTCCATCTCCCCCAAATTGTACCGCAAAACCTGGCTGGAATAGAGTCAGAGATTCCCACTTTTTCTCATTCCTCTGCCCTCCCCAATCCGATAAACACGGCCCTGGGGGCAAAGCTAATCCCCCAAACCTCAGGGGCATTTCTTTCCCCCTAAGGATGTCCTCAGAGTTCCCCAATCAGGGCCCCCATCACCTCTGCACCACGTCCTTGAAGCCAACAACCCTTTTTGCCCACTTTACAGGTTGAAATTGTGCTGCTTTTTCCCTTCAGCCCCGCCACAAGGTAGATAGAGGGGCCCCGCCCCGGAGATTTTTGAAGGCGTAGGGGCACTTTTCCTTTTTTCGGGACAGGTGGCACAAAAATGCCCCACTTTGTTACGGGAAGCATTTTCCGGCATGACTGGTAGGGGGTCTTGGGGCCCCCGGGGGATAACCAGTGGGGGCCGGATGGCCGATGGGGAGGGGGAAAGGGACTCCCGCAGGCTTCCTCCCCCAGGGACCCAGGTTTCTCCGGGGTTTTGGGCATCCCCCCCCTTGGTAACATAGGGGGTCTGCCGGCACCGCCCCTTTGGGTGTCTTGGGGTTCCAGTCGCAGACAAACTGACGAACATCCCAGGACAAATGGAAAGCGCTCCCTTACATCGATTTAACAGGGCATCAAAGCTTAAACAGGAGCCTTCCCCACTGCTTCAGGGGGCACTAAACCCCTTTCCACATCGGCTAGCGTCATGGGGCCTTTTTGTGACTCCAAATTTTCTGGTACACCTCCGGATGAGGTGTATTTCGTGACCAGAGCCCTCTTTATGGCGTAAGCCCCCTCTTGCTCTGGAAAAAGGTCCGAAAAAAACCCCCAAGGGTTTTCCTCTTAGTCCTGGGGTCAATATCGTGCCCCCTCCCTTTGGGGAGTTAAAGCCTACAAGTCTTTTCAAACCTCGTAGGAAAAAATCCAAGCCCCATTTTTTCCATCCAGGAAAGGTTCCAGTGGGGTTTCAAGGGTTTTTTACCTGGCATGGGCCGGGCAAAGCCTCACCCCTTTCAAATCGTGCCCTGACTTTGGGCCCTTTCAGCTTGAGCTCGGCCCCCCTCCTGCGCTTCCTCCCCCTCTCTCCCTGCTTGACGTTCGGGCCCCCGCCCCCTCTTTCGTGCTTGACGCTCACTAGCCGCCGCCCTCGTCGCCGTTGGAATTGCGATGCTGGAGCCACACTAGGGCCAAAACGCCCAGTTGCTGCAAAGCTTGCCCGAGCAAATCCATGCCCCCCCAGAGCTCCCTGCGGGGGCCCAGGGGAAATTACTTAAGGCGCAAATCCGTCAATTGGACCTGGCGTTGCAGTTTTTGCTCTTTAAAGCCGCGTCCGGGGCTGAGATGTGCTCCCTTTTCCAGGATCAGAGGGCCTTAGTTTTTCGCAGACGTTTATTTCTCTCCCCCCCCCCATGGCTGACGAGTTTTTTCTTTTTTTTGCTTTTTGTAAAGGGTGCCTTTTCCCCAAACCACCCCTTTTCCCCAAATAAAAGATAAAAAAAAAACAGGGAGGGGAAAATGATTGTGGGGTTTAAAAAGTAAGCACCCCGTTAATTCTTGTAAACTGGGTAATCTTTACAAAGATACAGCCCGTCTTTTAGTGCAGGGAAAAATTTTCTTAAACCAAGCACTAATTTGCAATAAAATAAAAAAATCCCACCGCTTGCCCCAATTTGTCCGACCGCTCACCCACGGCTGGGGGGGGGCACTGTAATGGGGTAGACTTTTTTCCACTGAGTCACCCCACTCAGGTAGCAAATCAAGTAAATCGTACCACAAGACAGCCCGCACCCCAAATTTCCGCGCCACCCCTTCCCTTCAAAATTTAAAAAAAAAACAAAAGGGGTCAGGGAAGGGATCTGGTCCCACCGATTCAAAAAAAACTAAAAAAAGCTCCAAAGGGCAACTCACTCTCTTCAGTTTCCAAAGAGAAAAAAAAAAAATCCTTAAAAAATTGGGTCCGTGCAACAACAAGGTTAACGAAAATTTCGATACCTTAATATAAAAATATTTCAGTGCTTGCATAACAAAAATAGAAATACAATAATGACACACATCAATACATTTTTTTAAAAATAAAGGGAGAAAAAAGGAAAAAAATTTACCTTAAAGATGTTTCCACGCCCGGGGTTTAAAGGGGAAATTAGACACAGCCACTTTTGAAAAAGGGCCCCATAGCTATGACACCCCTACAGGGGGCTGACCTTTTTAAACCCACCCCTGTCTCCTCTTATTTGGGTGGAAATTTTGAAAAAGGGGTGGGGTTACGCATTTTCTGAGGAGGGTTATTGTATTTTAGTTTCCACAAGGGGGGACTCCGGGGCTGCCTCCTGGCAACAAAGGAAATTCTGTTTCCCCTTTCTGGCGGGAAAAATGGTTTATTTTTAAAGGGTCATAGGTTATCAGGTTTTTTAGGGATCCGGACCGCAAATAAATCCGGGGCCATAAAGCGCAATGATCCCCTGGTCCAAAAAAGTTAAAACTTAAAAGTCAAGGGCCCGGGGGTTTTATTGCCATAGGACCAAAACTTCTCTCTCAGAAAAAGGGGGAATGCTGCCCCACCCTCTAACTGCAGGATTTTTGAGAATTAAAACAATTTAATTTTCAAATTTTACATAACATATTAAAAGCCCCTTTGGGAGAAGTTATATTCCCCCCTAGAAAAATTTTAAATGCCCCTTTGGTAAAGATATTTCCCCCAGGAAAATGTTTAAAAAATGCCCCTTAGGGAGAATATTTAAAAGCCCCCCGGGAGATATATAAAGCCCCTTAGGTTTAAAATTTTTATTGCCCCAGGGAGATGTAATAAGCCCCTTTGGTTGAAGTATAAATTGCCCCCAGGGGATATATATAAAGCCCCTTAGGAGAACATAAATTTTTCCCCCAGGGAGATTATTTTAAAACCCCTTAGGTAGAAGTATATATTGCCCCCAGGGAGATGAATTTTGCCCCCCGGAATGTATAAAATTGCCCCCAGGGAGAAAGTATAATTTCCCCCAGGAAAATGAAAATTGCCCCATAGAGTAAAAAAAATGCCCTAAGGAAATAAAAAATTGCCTCCAGGGGAATTTATAATGCCCCCTTTGGGAGAAGTATATATTTCCCACAGGGGATATATATAATGCCCCTTAGGGAAGTATTATTTCCCCCCGGTAGATGTTATAATCCCCTAAGGTAGAAGTAATTTTTGCCCCCAGGTAAGATTAATTTT
>JAODAL010077129.1:0-13378 GCA_025379985.1 Phyllomedusa bahiana | reverse complement strand
GAACATTGCAAAAATAGACCCCAAAATCAACAGCAAATTCTTTTTTCTGTTTTCCGTTACAAAACTTTCATGCGACAAAAAGATGGACAAGATTTGTTAGGGGAAAGTGCCTGGTTTTCCCCCCTCCCCTATGTTTATATGCAATGTGCCTCCAATTCTGCAATGAAACCCCAATTTCTCCATGCGTAAACCACATCCCCCCTGAATTTTGCAATCCGTTTTTAGTTTGCCCCCATAAATTTTAGTGTTATGCCCCCCAAGTCTCATTTTTCCCCTGTGCGGGCAATTTTGGGTTCCCCTTTTCCCCAAGGGTTTTTTTTTTTCAGGCAGAAAGGGTAAAAACTGGGAAACTGTTAGGGTATTTTTCCATAAATGGATTTTTTTTGCTTTCGGGGGGCCGCACATGTAGGTAGCAAAATCAAGAATGAAAAACCCCCCCCCCCCCCCCCTTCCCCCCTATTTTTGTGATTTTGGGGAAACATAAAAGTCGGGTTCGGAAAACAAATGATTTAAGGGGGTGATTATAAAGGGCCCATGCAAAAACTTTCCTCTCCCTTCGCTTTTTGTAGATGGTGAGCTGGCCATTTAAAGGGATCTGGGCCCGTTTTTTTAAAAAAACCTTCCAACCCAAAGAAACTGCCTAGCAGTGAATATAGAAAAAAATATCTTAAATATAAATTTTTTATGACAATTTCTACAGAAAAAATAGTCTTCTGAAAACCTATTGTTAAAGGTCCAAGTATATTTTTTTAGCTCCAAAAAATTTTTTATTCTTTTACACTCTGGTCCATTTGGGGGACCCTTCAACCCTATGGTGTGAAGATAGAAAAATAAATTTCCCACAATGGGAAAAGGGAAGAGAGTACTCAACAGCAAGAAAAAGGCTGAAAGTATTTTAAACCAAGGATAAAAACCAAAAAAACCCAAAAAAAAGGCCCTTAATACTAGTGTTGAGGTTTGCTTTGGGGGGCCTTTTCGAGAATCGATCGATGGTCGATAGGTTCGGCCGCTATCGAAAAGGTTTTTCGATGGGTGAGCTTTTGGGATTTGCGCGATGACCTTTAAAGTCTATGGGGGACCCCAAAAACCCCTTTTCATTTTCCCCAACAACAAGGCTGGAAAGGAAACCCTAAAATTTAACTCCACAACAGCCCAAATGGTTACTTTTGTACATCTTAGGCAACCCCTTGGGTTTTATAAAAGCACAGAAAAAAAGCCCGGGCCCTTTTTAATATCCCTGTCTTGTCCCAAAGCCCCTGACCCTTAAACCTGAAATCACCCAAAAATTTAAAAAAAGTGCCGGGAAGGCAGTTGATTTGGCCCAAATCATGTTACTTAAATGGACATTGTTATCCCTGTCCGGGAAAACCGAAAGCATGAGCCCCAAACCTGCATGCCCCCCACATTTAAAAAGTGCTCCCAAAAAGGGTCTTTCAACCCCATTTTTAGTTAAACGGGGTTTTTTGGGACTATACCTGTCCTGGGCCACAGCATGGGGCCCCAAACCTGCATGCCCCCCACTTTTAAAAAAGTCCCGGGGAAAAAGGGGAGTCTTTCAACCACCTTTTTTGTTTAAAGGGGGAATTTTGATTTATACCTTTTCCTGGGCCACGAAATGACCCCCAAACCTGCTGCCCCCCCCAACTTTTAAAAAAGTGACGGAAAAAGGAGTCTTTAAAACCACCAATTTTTTTTTATTTTTCACTGGACTTTGATTTACCTGTCCTGGGCCACGCATGAGCCCCAAAACCTGCATGACCCCAAACTTTTAAAAAGTGGGGAAAAAAAGGGAGTCTTTCAACCCCCTTTTTTTTGTTTCACGGGGACTTTGGGAATTATACCGTCCTGGGCCCCCAGCTTGAGCCCCAAACTGCTTAAACCCCCACATTTAAAAAGTCCCGGGAAAAAAAAGGAGTCTTTCAACCCCCCCCATTTTGTTTAAACTGGACTTTGGGATTTATACCTTTTCCTGGGCCCAGCTTTGAGCCCCAAACCTGCATGCCCCCCACATTTAAAAAGTGAGGGAAAAAAGGGAGCTTTAAAACCCACCCTTTTTAGTTTCACTGGACATGACTATACCTGCCCGGGGGCCACAGCACGACCCCCAAAACCCTCCCAATGACCCCCCTTTTAAAAAAGTGCCGGAAAAAGGGAGTCTTTAAACCCCAATTTTTTTTTTTAGTTTCACTGGACATTGACTTTCCCTTGCCCTGGGCCAAAAGCATTGAGCCCCAAACCTGCATGACCCCCACTTTTAAAAAGTGCCGGAAAAAGGGGTTTTTTTCAACCCCATTTTAGTTGAACGGACTTTAAATATACCTGTCCGGGGCCCCACAGCAGGGCCCCCGGGGCCGGAGTTAAAAGTGGGTTTTCGGTGAAAGCCCGGCTGGCGTCCGTCACCCTTTTCAACACGCGGGTTTAAAAAATGCCCTGTTGACGCAAACCCAAACAAAAACGGGTGTGCTGAAGCAGGGGTGGGGAAAAGCGGACAGTGTGGAGAACCACCCCCTTCCCTTTCTGTACCAGTAAAATTTAAATGGGTAGCGTTGGGCCCCTCCGTATGATTTGGGGGAAAAAAAATTGGTTTTACTTGGAAAAAATGGGGGTTTAACGTCCTTTTTCTAACCACCCCAGGTCCCCTTTTATTTTGGGCATTCTTTTTCTAAATTTTAAATCAAAGTGTGGAGGAAAGGGTCTCTGTACTTTGTTTTCTGTCCGTGCCCCTTACTCCATGTCCTTTGAAAAAACCTACTTTGGGTCAATTTTTCCCCTGTACCTTTGTAAAATTTAAGGAATTTTTTTAACGGGCTTTTTTTGAAAAGAAAATTTTTTTTTAGTTTTTTAATTCTAAAAAAACACTTTTTTAAAAATAGGAGGGAAAATCCCACCATTTTCTTTGTTTCTCTTTTTTCATTGAAATTAAATGGGTTGTCTCAATACAGGGATTGATAGGTATTTTTAAAGATCTTGAAAAAAACAAAGTCATTTTGCAATATGTGCCCTTTAAACAGTTTTCCTTTTCCCTATTCCTTTTTCCCTGACAGCCCTTTCACCCTTAAACCCCAATCTTGACAATTGGGGAAGGGAAAAAATGTTGTTAGAAAAAAACATTTTTTAAAAGGGGGGGACCTTTTAGTATAGTGAAATGTCACAGCAAAATGCCCCCAAAAATTCAAAGCATGACCCTTGAGCCAAATTTTTGGTAAATTTTTAAAGGGAAAACAAATTTTCTTTTTAAAAAAAACCAACTTTTTTTAAAATAGGACCTGTAGATGGGCTCCCATGTCAAAGCAAAATCCCCCCAAAAATTTTAAAGCATGCCCCTTTGACCCCAATTTGGTAAATTTGGTGAAGAACAATGTCTGTTAGAAAACAACATTTTTTTAAAATAGGACCTGTATTTATTGCTGCATTTCAAAAGCAGCATGACCCAAAAAATTATAAAAAATGACCCCTTCACCCCACTTTTAAAAATTGCCCCGGGGGGGAGGGGGGGAAAATGCCACTTAGAACCCCAAATTTTGTTACAAAGGACCATGATTATTGCTGAAACTCACAGCTACATGACCCCAAAAATTAAAAAATATGACTTCACAGCCACTTTTAAAAAAATTGTGAGGGGAAATCCCACTTAAAACCCAAATTTCTTTTCCCCAAAGGCCCTTTTTAATTATAGTTTGTATCCCAAAGAAAACCCATGCCCCCTCAAAAAATTTTTAAATATGACTTCTCACCCCCTATTAAAAATTGTGAGGGGGGAAAGCCATTTAAAGAAGTCCCTTTCTTTTCCCAAAAAAGGACCATGATTTTTGCTGTATCTCACAGAAACCATGACCTCAAAACCATTGAAAAATGCGAAAACTTTTAAAGATAAAGGGGAGTAAATGGGAATTTTACGGTGTTGTCATAAAAACCTTGTGTCTTTTACAGTTTCCTCAAGGGCCAAAAACCCAGCAAAATGAACTTTTGGGGAAAAGAGAAAAAAAATTTTGCAGAAAGAAATGATCTTTTTTAAAAAAAAAGTTTTCAAGAGGCCCATTTCTGTTTAAAAAGGGGAATGGGGAAGTAGACGGGCCCAAATTTTTAATCGGTGACCCCGGAAAATTGGGGGGGCCCAAAAAATTTTCATCAGAGATCCATGCCTGATTCATCTTGATAAAAAGTCAAACGATCCCCTTTATTGTGGAAAAGGGCCCGGATGCTTTTGTCTGTTTTGGGGACTCCTCCCGCTGTGCTAAAGGGTTTACCCGCTCGGGATAAAAAGGCGGGCCCTGCTGGGCGGAAAACACCTTAGGGCGTGACGGCCAGCTCGGGCCATTCGTCCATTTTGGATACCCAGAAGTTTTTGGGTCGGGGAACAATTGCAAAAAACATGGGTGTTGAGACAGTTTTGGTCGGCACCTTTGACCCAAAGCTGATCCCCGGTGTGTGGGATGTGTGCCATGCATTCCCTTTGCGGCGGTGAGGTGGTAAAAGATTCCCAAAGGGGTTTCCCCCCTTTGGGCCCTTTTGCCCCCCTTGCTGCTGCTGTTTTTTCCCTACCTTTGGCCCCTTACTCTGTCCGTCGTGATGTTTTTTTCCACCGTGACTTTGGGGGAAACGTAAAGCAAGACGAAAACAGATGTCCCCCAGTTGATCAATAGAAAAGGACTCCATTTCCTCCCTTTTTTCTCTTTTTGGGGGGGGGGAAAGGGGAAAGTGCTGATTTTTTTTTTGTCCCGGGGATCCAGGAGGGTGGCCCCCCAAGTAACTTTTGTTAAATTTTGTTTGGCCTTAATGCGGGATATGTTGGGGGGAAAATGGGAGCACCCAAAACCCATCATGTGAGGGGATGGACCCCTTGTTTTCCCCAAAGCCTCTGGGGCCCGGAAAAGGCCCTTAGAAAATGATCTTCCTCATCTTCCCCTCCCCCCTAAAAATTCGCCCCAACCTTTTTTCCAAAGGGCGGGGACGCCCGGTAACATCGGTGTCTAGGAATACCCCCTCCCCTCCCCTCCTCCTCCGCTGCCCCCGGAAACAGCTTCAACACACCCCGGAAATTCCGGGAGATGATGCACCCCCGAGAGTGTTTCGGCCCCCCCTTTCACTAGCTCTGGACCCCGAACCCCTGGGCCCAAGAAGGGCCGATGAAATTTTGAAACCCGTCGGGCCTTGTGGAATTTGCCCGGGGGAGAAAGGCTTTCCCTGTCCGCTCTGTGTCCGTTATCCTCCGTCGTGGCGGGAACCCGTTTTTTTCAGAGTGGGCCAACGAAACGTTCCAGAACTAAGATTTAAACCCAAAGTTTATGTGACAAGGGGGGTTGTCCGCATGAAAATTTTTTGGGGGCTTCTTCAAAAAATGGCAAGGTTTGGGGCAGAGCTCCCCTTTAACCCCGCCTCCACTCTCGGTGGTTCAACACCCCGAGGGCCCTACCGCTGCTTGTCAGGCCATTTTGTTTACTTCGTTTCTGCGTAATGGCCTTTTCGCTGCTGCCCCCAATCGCTGGAGCATGTGGGGGTGGAAAAATTTCCCGGGATGTTGCCCCCCTCAACCCAAGGGACGGTTGACGGGGAGGGCCCGGGGGCTGACCCCCTGCAACCAGCCCCGGCGGGGGCGAAGCAGGGTGCGAACGGGGGAAAGTGGAAATCAGACCCCGAGCCTTCTTAGCCAGGCTGTCCAATCCCGGGGGAGCCCCTTTTTAAAAATTTTTTTGGGCGCAAGGTTTTATGGGGCATGTGCCCGGCCAAAAGATGTGCTCCCCGCCCTACCGATTTTTAAAGGGCGGCCCGAGAAATTTGGCCCCGTTATCGCACCCCCCCTTGCCTGGCACAAAGGTTTTTTGTCACCCCCAGCCAAACGGGTCGGTTTTGTTTTTTTTAGAGCCGCTCCACAGCTCCTGACCTGTGTGTGGGGCGGTCTCCAAAAGGGAGATTAATTTTCTCCCCGGCCCCGGTTTTCCTGGGCACGTATGCCAAAAAGAGGACCCCTTGGGGGGAAAAGCCCGCACCCCCCCTGCGGTTTTGAAAAAGCCGGGGCGCCGGGCCTTGAGAGCCACCGTCACCAACCCCGGAATCCCCCCAGTCAAAAAAAAAGTGAGCTGTCACAGGATATTTGCGGCCTTGGGGTGCCCTTTCTAGTCCATTTTTGTCGGTGGGGAGATGGAATTTTTTCCCGGGCCCAGTTTCAGACAAGCGCTTGAAATTTTAAAATGAAAGTGCTGGCAAATGCAGGGAGGCCTTTTTTGGCAAAAAAATGCCTGCTCGGCTTTGGGTTTTTTGGGGGGGAGCAAGGGGGCCCTAAATGGCGGAACCCCTCTGTGTCCCAAAAGACAGGAAAGGGAACATTTCCCGGCCAAAAGCCTGGGAATGCCGCATTCAGGTTTTGGGTTTGGGATGGTTTGGGTTTAAAGGGGTTTTTCTGCTCCCAAACCTGGAAAGACGAAGGGGGCTGCTTTTTAATGGCCCCGTTGGCGTTTAAAGGTTTGTCAAACTGGCGGAAGGGAAGAAGGGGTGGATGGGTCCCCGGGGTGCTGGTGGTTCCGGGGGGGAGGGTGTAGGCTGAAAACGGAGGTGGGTCCCTGTCATGACTCTGGAGAACCCTGGGCCCACTGGGGGAAAAGCTTGGGGGTGGCGGAGGAGGGGAGGCGGAAGGACAGAGGGTTTTGAAAAGTGGTTGGGAGGCCCCCGGGTCCCGGGTTTGGGCCTTTTTTTTTCCAAGGGGTTCCCCCATTTAAAATCATGCATTCGTGCATGGTTTTAGACATGTTTGGGGGTGGTTAACCACTTAAGGTTCTTGCCCCCTACTTTTGCGTTTACGGGGAAAAAGGGGGGTATGACATCACTTGGGGTGAATTTAAGGCTTGCTTTAAAAAAGGGCCCGGCTTGGAGGGTCCTGGACCTTTTTGACGGCCCATAAAAACGAGGAAAGGGGGTTTTTTTTAAGCTGACCCTGGGGTGGGGGAATCATTCAGCGGCTTCTGCGGGCCCCCCCCCTCTCCTATTTTTTTGGGGGGGCCCGTTTTTGACAAAAACCCATGTCTTCCTCCTCGTTTCCCCTGATGAAGCGTCGCAAGAAATTTGCGGGAAAGACCAGGATGGATCGCAAAATTTTATCATTCCCTCATCATCAAACAAAGGTGGGTTGGTGTCCTGACTTTTGCATCCAGGGAAACTGGGGGCCCACAAGCAAGGGGCACTGCCAAAGGGGTTGGGCCGACCCCCCCCGGGTTTTTTGGGCCGAAATTTAAACCCGGGTTTTTCCCTTTAACCCCCCTCTTTATTTGGGATCAGTAAACTGGGGTCAGAGCAAAGGGGGGAAATTATCTTTTTGGGCCCCTTGATCCCTTTTAAAAATGCCTTCTGACCCCAAAAACCCCAATTTTTTCTCAAAGGGGGTCTTCCGAAAAAGGATTTTTCCCCCAAATGGGTGGGTTTCCACAGGTTGACATTTGGGTGCTTCATGTTTTACAGATGCCCGATGTTTTCTGATGACGGGCATTTTCGGGCCGTGACTGCCCAGGGCAGGAGGTAAGACTGCTAGATGAAAGGGTTTCATTAACCATGAAGGGGGAAAAATTGTCGACGTGTTCGTTACTTAGGGTTCACAGGGCCCCCGATCCCAGCGATGAAAAAACCCCGAAAGGTCCCGCAAACTGACGGGTCCCCTGGCATGGTGTTTTTTGCCAGCACTGGGAAGGGGGCACCTTCTCTCGTACCTACCTCCATGTGTACCCCCTCTTTTCTGGCTTACCACCTTTCATTTGCTCCCCTGTTCAGAAATTTTAAAAATTTTAGAAGGTATGGAATAGTTTTGGGAAAAGTTCTTTTATTAAAAAATGGCCCAAAACACAGTATTTTACCCCCCCCCCCCCCCCCCCCCCCCCCCCCCCCCCCCCCCCCCCCCCCCCCCCCCCCCCCCCAAAAACCCTCTAATCAAAACAAATTTGTGGGGTTCAAAAATTTTCACTGCAAGGTGTCTTTTCAACAAAAAATTTGGGTTTGGCAAAAGTCCAAAAAAAAACGGGATCTGTTTTTGTTTTGATAAAAATAAAAGGGGATTTTTTTTCCCTTTTTAATTTACCCGTGGTTTAATTTTTGAATTGTGTTTTTGATTTAAGTGATGTGGTCAATTTAACAGTGTGGGGGGAGCAAAAGTCAAAAAAACCGTAAAAAATGGGTTTGTTTTTTTTATGATAAACTTTTATTTTTTTTTAAAAATTTTAAAATTCCTGTGGGTGAAATAGAATTGCTTTTTTTTAAGATTTTTCCCTTGATGCTGCGTCAATGAACAGTGCTTGGGTGCCCCAAAAAATCAAAAAAACACGTAACTGTTATGTTTTTTTTATAATAAACGGTATTTTTTTGCACCTTTCAATTAACTGTGGTGAATATTGAATTGCTGTTTATTGATTTACGTAGGGTTTCGCGTAAAATGAAACAGGGCTGGGTGCGCAAAAGTCAAAAAACCGTTTAATGTTTTTTTTTGATTATTAAAACGGTTTTTTTTTTTTCACCCTTTTAAATTTTTCCTGTGGTGAATTTAGGGTTTTTGGGTTTTTTGATTTACGTAGAGGGTGCGTCAAAGAACTTGTGGCCGGGGCCCGAAAATCCAAAAAACACGTAAATGTTATGTTTTGATATAATAAAACCCGTATTTTTTTTCACCTTTAAATTTTACCTGGGGGTGGGAAAATAGAATTTTTGTTTTAAGTTTTTGTTTAATGGGTGCGTCACATGAAACGTGTGGGTGCGCAAAAAGTCTAAAAAAAAACGTAACTTTAAAGGGTTTTGATTAAAAAACGGTATTTTTGCACCCTTTTAATTCACCTGTGGTGAAAATTTTGGAAATTTCTGTTTTTTTAAAATTTTCCCTGTTTTCTGCGTTTAAGAACAGTGTGGGGGCGCAAAAGTCAAAAAAAAAACGTAACTGTTAGGTTTTTATATAAAAAATGTAAATTTTTTTAAACCCTTTTAATTACCGTGGGGGAATATAGAATTGCTGTTTTTAAAATTTCGTTGTTGTGCGTCAATGAACATATGGGTTTCGCAAAAAGTCAAAAAACACGTAAATTGTTTAAAGTTTTTTATCATAAAAAACTGTATTTTTTTTTCAACCCTTTTAAATTAACCCTTTGGTGGGGTATAGAATTGGTGTTTTAAGATTTTTCGTAACGATGCTGCGTAAATGAACAGTGCTGGGTGCGCAAAAGTCAAAAAAAACGTAATGTTAGTTTTGATATAATTTTAAAAGGGATTTTTTGCACCTTTCAATTAACCTGGGGGGGAAAATAGAAAATTTTGTTTTTAAAATTTTCGTAGGTGCTGCGTCCAAAAAAACAGTGGGGGGTGCGCCCAAAAAACCCAAAAAACACGTAACCCGTTATGTTTTGTAAAAATAAACGGTATTTTTTGCACCTTTTTTTTCAACCCCGTGGTGAATATAGAAAAACTGTTTTAAGATTTAAGTAGAGCTGCGTAAGAAACAGTGCTGGGTGCCGCCCAAAAATCAAAAAAAAACGTAACTGTTCCCTTTTGATATAAAAAACCGGGATTTTTTTTTTACCTTTCAATTCACCCGTGGTGAATTTTTGGGTTGCTGTTTTAAGTTTCGTAGATGGGTTTGGGGCAAAGAAAGTGCTGGGTCGCAAAAGTCCAAAAAAAACGTAAAACTGTGTTTTTGTACGATACACGGGATTTTTGGGAACAAAAAACCCGTGTTTACTACAAGATTGCCCGGTTTGTAATTTAAGTGCAAGGTGGATTATCTAAAAAGTCAAGGTGAAAAGGGTAAAAATTGAAACCTACCCTAAAAGGGTTTATGATAATAAAAGGGGGTTTTTTGGAGCAAACAAAGAGGCTGCATTTAACTAGAAATGATGTTTACCCCAATTTAATTTCCCAGGTCCCCAAATACCCAGGAAATTTTTCCAAATACCCAAAATCCTTTTTAAATAAAAAAAAGATTTTCCCTACAATGTCTCCCTTTAAGGGTTTTGGGTGAATTTTTTATGTGTTTCTTTTTTGTTTTGGGCCTTGTTGTGTTCCCCCCCCCCCCCCCCCCCCCTAACCCCCCCCCCCCCCCCCCCCCCCCCCCCCCCCCCCCCGCTCCCCGGCCGTGAATTTTACAGGGGTTTGAATTCTGTTTTTAAAATTCTTTTAGTTTCCCTACAAAAAAATTTTTTAAAAAATTTCCCTAATCTAACAAATTGGGAAGGATCAAAGTAAATAGTAGAGGTTTCTTGTGAAAATGATTTAAATTTGGGCTGAGCTTTTTGGGCCCAAACAGGCAGAACCCCGGGGTCCTACCCCTATGGGGACGCTGGAAAAACCCTGAGGTTTGGAAACAGGAAAAACGCTGTTCTATGTTAAAACGAAGGTCATGTGTTTTTTTCCAGACAATCGCAAACCATACAACCCCCGTCATAAATTTCGCAAAAAACATTCCCCCTCCCTCTATTCTTTTAATTTTGATTTGTGGCCCCCCAAAATTTTACAGGAAAGCGCCAAAAAAAGGGCCAAATTCTTAAAAAGATGATGCACAGTTTTTAAACCCTTAAATTTATCCCCAATGTTTCGGGAAATTTTCGCACCAAAAAACCCTTTGGCCCGATTTCAATTTTGTCGAAAAAAAAAAAAAAAACCCCCTCAACACTATTTAATCCCATAATCTTTAAAAATATAACTTTTTATTTCAATCTTTCAAAAATTTTTCCAAATTAGAAAACAATAAACTTATAGGAAAGACAGTTTTTTTAAAAGCCAATAGCAGGAGGCAAACTACATAAATTTAATTAAAAAAATTATCTTTCTGACATTTATGGGGGTTAAGTTATCCCTTTTTAAATTATAGAAATAAAAAGGGGGAATTACCCAGAAAAAAACCAAAAAAATTTCATTGTTAAAATATAAAAACAAGGATTTCAATTACCCATGGTTAGAATATGTTGTGATGGTTGTCCCTGCACCCTATGAAGAGGAGATTTTTATAAAAAGTTATTTTTTTATGATTTTTGGGAAATTAAGTTTTTTTTTTTTGCTTTTGTTTTGATGTTTTAATTAAGTGACATTGCCCCTTTTACTTTTCGGGGAGCTTTGGTTTATCCCTTTTTGGCCAATGTTTTATTTAGGAGCTTTTCGGGGTTTTTAAAACAAGGTTATCAGAAAATCCCAATCCCTTTTGTAAAACTCTGAGGATTAAAACCTCCCAAAAAAGTATTTTATTTCCACACACGCTTCCAACGGTTCCCAATTTCCCACAGGGCAGCCATGGTTAAAAATCTAGCTGCAGTGGCGTGCAGCCCTTTTTTGCCCTTGAAAAAGGGGAAGTGTACCCCCCCCCTCTCTGGGCCCCTTTGTTTGGGGTATCCCCGTTTACTGGAAGGGAAATTTTTTTTTTAGAAAGTTTTTTTTTTTTAAAATTTTCAAGAAACAAAAAACAATAAAGAAATTACATGAGTTCTTTCCCCTTTTTTAAAACCGCCCAAAATTTTAAAATGGGACCCGCTTTAAAACTATCCCCGGATTGGAAGGGTTTCCCTGGATAAATTGGGGCCCTTTTTTTCCCCTTAAAAACCCCAGCCCGCAGCCCCCTTGAAGCAGGGCCATTTATGTTAGGAAGTCCAACCTGGGGATAAAAGGGGCTCTTTCCTGCTTCTCTGGGGTATTGGGTAAACCCCGGGGTGATTGTGGTAATAACGGTCAGTTTTGGGGGTTTACCAAAAAATTTCCACTGGCTTTTCCCCCTTTTACCCCCCTTACAACCCCCCAAATCTTCCTGCCCCTCCAGGGGGGTTTGTTCGGAAATGGAGAGCAGGTTCGAAAGGGGCCCTTGAAAAGTGATGATTCTAAGATATTTGTGCTGAAAAATCCCGCAGGGGTGTTTTGGGGTCGGGGGGAAAGTCATATTTTTGGGCTAAACCAGAGAGGGGAAGGGAAAAAAGAAAGCAGATGATTATCAGAGGGGACATCCCTTTGAAATCACCCGGGGGGGATTTAAATGCAGTGAAGCCATATATACCTGCTGGTGCCTTTGTTAAAAAATGTTAAAATATCACTTATCTAATTTTCCCCTTTCGGGCACTGTATGGGGAGTAAAATTTTGGCCAGGGGTTAAATTTTTTATATTTAGGAACAAAATCTGACGTATTATTTTAGTCAATGTGGTGATACTTTTTTCATGATGTGGAAAATTATTTGGGGCTTTGTATAGTTTGGGATCTTTGTTTAAAATTTTTGGGCCCTTTGGGTTTTTCTGGTTTTTGGGCAGTACCAAAATTTGGGGATAATATTTGCTTTTTGTTAGGGGGAAATTTTGGGGAGTAAACCCCGTATGACTATTATTTTAGAGCCCTTTTAAACGTAGAAAAATTTTTTTATGTATTTTAAAAGGGATTTAAGGAAAAAATTATTTTAAATTTTATACAAAAATGTCTTTTTTTAAAATTTTATTTAAAACTACAGTTTTTTTATTTGGGACTGGTCGAGGGAAAGAAAGGGGCGTTTGTGTGTGCTTGGCATGGTTAGGGGCATGGCCTGGTTAATGTCATGTGCTTGGGGCGTGGTTAGAGGCATGGCCTGATGTGTCACTCTTTGCCTTGTAAATCTTTGGGGGGTTGTTTTTATGTCGGCACCTAGGCCAAAGGGGCCCCTGCAGTTTCAAAGACATAGGGGGGGACTGTAGAAAAACTTTGCCAGTCGGGGGACTTTCGCGGTTTTCCGGGGAAATTTTCGCCTGATTTATGTCGGCATGGGGCGCGTCATACATCCTATGTAAGTCCCCCGAGCCTCGCCGTGTTTGGGGGGCAGTGCGGGATTGGGATGGGAGGCGCTATGTTTTTCCCTGAGGTAGTGGTATACATGCTATGTAAAATCCGCCGCGCTTCGCCTGTGGGGGGCGCAGGGGGGGGCATGGGCGCTGCGGCGCCCGCGCCTATATTTTGCCCTCCCAGGAGGTGGCTCATTCCCTGCGGGGGGAAAAATCCGCCGCGCCCTAGGTGTTGGGGCGCGTGGGGCTTGACGCATAAGGGACTCGCCCAAGATGGTTCTGATTTGAAACAGGGTGGGGAAAAAGCGAGAATCATTAAAAAATGTCCCCTGGGAGTATGAAAACAAAATCACTTTAAAAAGGGGAAAAAAAGCTCAGAAAAGAGCTCAAACCTCAAATAAAAAAATAATAAAAAAAATCACTTTTCAAAAAATCTAGAACGGCGCAATTTAATATTGGAAATTGCCGGGAAAAAAACGAAATTCAAATTTGAAGCTATTTCATTGGGGGCAGAAACGGCCAATCGAATAGGAGCGACCGTGAACCTTAAAACCTTGGAGAACTATTGACCAATGAATCAAAGGCGGGACAGTTCAAAATACAGTAAAACCGAAAAAAAGCTGATTGGGGCTGGGG